>CAUYSK010002667.1:0-68973 GCA_963575035.1 Avahi laniger | reverse complement strand
GGCAAGATTCATGATATTAAATCTTCCACAACTTAATCATGGCCTTCAAGTCAGAATGCCTTTCTTATGCCCTGACTGAAGTGCTTGCAGCAACTGGAACCATCCAAGCCTGCCATCCTCCTACCTGAGACTCTTCCCTCCCTCCCTTTCCCCCTAGTTCCTGCTCATCCTTCAGGTCTCAGCTTGGCCGGTTACTCTCCTCCCAGAAAGAAGCCTTCCCTGACCTTCCTGCCTGGGGTGAGCAGCTCGCTCAGCCCACTGGGTCCATCAGAGCCCTTGCCACTCAGGGTGGTCACTGATGACATTCCTGTCCACTCTTGGTAACAAACACCTAAATGTGAGTCCCTACCTATCTCGTAGGGCAAATCAAGACCACAGCTGTCTTCCTTCATATCTGCAGATTTCCTCCAGGTCCTGACAACACAAAATGGGAAGTTTTATCTCTAGTTTCACCAGCCAGGAACTGACTATGATGACGGAAGTAAGAGTCAAGGCTTAGTAAATATCCCTGAGGTGGTGAAATGAAAGGGCTAGGCTGGGGTCTAAACCAGAGCACAAGCCCTCAGAGTGTGACAGAAGCCAGGTCCTGTAAGGGTGGTCGTTCAACCATCCCAAAATTAAGCACGCCGGGAGCTGGAGTCACAACAGTGGTTCGAGTCCCTTCTGATTTTCCAACATCAGACAGGAGAGGCTGAGCAGAGCTCGCTCTCTCACCCCGGCGCCCTTTTCCTTCCTGGCTGCGGAGGGCGGGACCCGGAGGCGGAGGGGCCACGCATGCGCATAGGAAGGTCGGCCTTCGGACCGGAACTTTGGTGCTTGGGTGTAGAGGAGCACCCGGCTCCGGGAACCTTCTGAGCCGGAAGTGGTCCCTGAGTGCGTGGGGCCGAGGTTGGCGTGCGGATCCCTCCACGGCGGTTGACAAGTCGGAGAAAATCAGGATGGACGCCGTAGCGACCGCAGCGGCGGGGAAAGAACCCGATGAGGGTGAGGGCCTGCCACGCGGAGGCGGCGGGAGGGTGCGGCTGCGGTGCCACTAGGAAATGATTCCCCGGGAACGTGAAGGAGGACTCTTTATAGGGGGACACCTGAGGTCAACCTTACCTGTTCCCTCTACCTCTTTGTGTAGATTGTCTCCTTTCTTGTCTCAGGCTGACCTTTCCCTTCATCCCCTCCTCCGAAATTAGCCTCTTCTCAGTTCCAGGCCGACCCATTTCCTTACCAAGCCGTCAGGTTAACGAAAACCTCGCTCCTCCCCGGGGTTAATTCTCCAGTGTCTCAGACCAGCCCTTCTCAAGTTTCCTCCTTCTTTGTGCCCCAGCCTTCCCTTGCTCCAGGCTAACCCTCTTCCTGTCCCGTGCAAACCCGGACTAACGGCTCCCTCATTTCATTGTAACTTCCCTTCCTCCAGAGTCTGCAATCTAGTCTGCCCCCTCAGTCGTCACTCCATTTATGTGCTCCCCCATCTCTCTCCGTTGCATTTTCAGTCTCTTTTATTTCTCCTGATGCCTTCCCATCAGTATCGAAAATTCTTTTGTTTTGCTCATTTTAAAATTCCATCCCACTGCTTCAAATGGTGTGGTTGAAGTTCGCTGGAACACTATTGGTCAAGAATTAATCATTGTTGAAGCCAGATGATGGGTATATGTAGGTAGAGGGAAGGGTGTCCTACTTTCTACTTTTGTGTATGTTTGACATTTTCCATAATAAGAAAAGAAGTTTTTTTAACCTAAAAAGAAAATCTTTCCCTTGGCCCCATGCTGCCTTCCAGCCACCATCTGTTTCCTCCAGAGATTCATATATGCAGGTCTCCATTTTCTCACACCCCATCCACTGAAGTCTGGCTTTTACCCTCAGAAACTGCTCTGATTAGGGCCTCCAATAACTTCCCCCCATGCAGAAAAAGAAATACCCATTCAGGTTTCTTCTTACTAGCCTCAACTGGAATTCAGTTCTAACCATTGACTCCTTCCTTCATCCTTCTTAAAAGTTTTCCCTTGGTTTCTGTAATGCCATGCTTCGTGATTTCCTTCCTATCTCTCAGGCTGTTCCTTCTCAGCCCCTACATTAGTTTCCTAGAGCAACTGTAACAAAGTACCACAAATTAGGTCACTTGAAACAACAAAAATTTATTTTCTCACTGTTCTGGAGTCCAGAAGTCTGGAATCAGTATTACTGGGCTGAAATCCAGGTGTCAGCAGGGTCATGCTCCCCCACAAGCTCTAGGGGAGAATCTGTTCCTTGCCTCTTCCAGCCAGCGGTGGCTTCTGGAACTCCTTGGCTTGTGGCCACATCACTCCAATCTCTGCTTCCATCTTCACATTGCCTTCTCTGCACCTGACGTATAGGACACTTGCGAGTGCATGTCGGGTCCACCTGGGTAATCCAGGATACCCTCCATGCCAAGACCCTTGATTTAATCATATCTGTGACGATCCTGTCCCTTCCCCCCCACCCCCAATCTAAGGTAGCAGTCACAGATTCCAGGCTATCTTTTAAGACGTGGCTATCTTTTTGGTGGCCAGTTTTTAGCTTCACAGGCATGTTCTCTCCCCATCTATTCGGTGCTTCTTCTTGGCTCCTCTTTTCTTCTCATTCCTTCCCCCACCTCTCATTTCCCACAGCTTTAGTTCTTATCGTGACTCTGATGACACCCACAACTCTGTCTCCAGCCCAGCACTTCTCTCCTGAGGGGTCCAAGGCCCATGTGTTGGCAGTCGGACCTCATCCTGGATGCTTCTCTCTCCTCCCAGCCTTCAGCCCCATGGCTTGTCCACTCGGCCTCCTGAGCATCTTTCTAATCACCCCCTGCCCACTCTTCTGTCCCCTCCTCCCCTGCCCTTGTCCAGATCAGTCTTCTCCTGGCTCAATGATGGAAATCCTCTCTGAAACCCACTAAACCTGTAACGGTCACTGTAACTCCTCCCCGTCCCAGCTAAGCTACCTAAAAGAGTTGTCTCTACTTTCTGTCTTCACTTATTTCCTGCTTGCTCCAGTTCCCACCACTCTTGGGAAACAGCTCTTACCAAGGTTTGCCAGGCGCTCAGCTTTCCTGTTATCTTTTCCCATATTATCTTTGCTCTTGGCTGCCTCCCACATCTACCTGGGTGCTCCCTGAGGTCAGCAGCTGGACTGGATTCCCTCTGTGGGTCCTCAGCATGGCCTGGCTTAGAGTTGCCAAAGAATAGTTGGCTGAATGTGTGAATCCATGAGAGACTGAGTGAATGAGTGAACAAGTTAGTGAATGTATTCATGACTTTGTGAACAAGTGAAAAGCCAAAGAATTAAGTCCATCAATAAGTTAGGAGGCCTCAGGGCCTTTGCATTAGTTGTTCCCTCTACTTGGAACTCTCTTCTCCAAGAAATTTCATGGGTCAGTCCCTGAAGATGTCAGGTCTTTACTCAAATGTCACTTTTTAGACAAAGCCTTCTCTGATCCTTCCATTTAAAATTGCAGTCGCCCCCCCCCATTCCCTCCTCCTTCCCTCTTTATTTTTCTGCATAGCTCTGGGAAACACCTAATAAGACATTATATATTTTCAGTAATTATGTCGATAATCGTCTGAGTCCTCCACTAAAATGTCAACTTTTTGCCTAATGTGGTAGGTCTAGGACCTAGAACAATGCCCAGAATGTAGTAGGTGCTCAGTAAATGTGAACTGACTGTAACTGTCAGGTTTCTTCTTACTAGCCTCAACTGGGTGATTGAGCACCCAGTCCCTTTCTACCCAATCCCTTCCCTTCCCCCTTCCCTCACTCCCATCCCTGAACTAATAAAGCACCCCACCCCTTACAGGCTACACAGAGCCCAGACCTGTGCACTGGGGCGAGCTGAGCTGGACACCAGTCCCTTCCAGACCCCAGGACAAGATGGAATCAGCTGAGGGAGTGCCAGGGACCCTGGACAACAATGCCCCCTGGGCTGAAAACGCAGCAGTGAGTGCCATGCTGCACGCTGTGGCTGCCAGCCGCCTGCCTGTGTGCAGCCAGCAGCAGGGTGAGCCTGATCTGACAGAGCAGGAGAAGGTGGCCATCCTGGGCCAGCTGTACCATGAGAAGCCACTGGTGTTCCTGGAGCGCTTCCGCACGGGCCTCCGAGAAGAGCACCTGGCCTGCTTCGGCCATCTGCGTGGTGACCACCGTGCAGACTTCTACTGTGCTGAGGTGGCCCGGCAGGACACAGCCCGGCCCCGAACCCTACGCACCCGCCTACGTAACCGGCGCTACGCTGCCCTGCGAGAGCTGATCCAAGGTATGGGGGGCAGATGGGTGAGGGCAAGCACAGATGGGGACGAGGGGAGACTGAAGCAGAGGGAGTGAGAAACAAGGATGCAAGAGCAGAGACAGGGATCCTGGGAGATGCGTTTTGAGGCAAGGAGCAGGGGCACGGGGAGACTGAGACAGAAATGTGAAGTAAGGGAGAGATGGATGGAGACAGGAGCTCAGGGGAAGAGAATGGGACTGACAGTGAGAAGGGATCAGAATTTAGCAGATGACAGGAGAAGTGGCATTGCAGATCAGTGGGGCCAGAACATAGAATGCAGTTCTGTGACGGGTTATCCCTGAGGACCGTGAGATCCCTACCTCACACCATACGCAAAGGCATCGGAGGAGACCAAGGGAAGTAAGTTTATGACCTTGGGGACACAGGAGCCTTGAACAAAACACACGTGTGAAAACCATGAAAGAAAACATTGATACCTTTCTGACTACAACATAATTAAAAGCATCTGTGTGACCAAAGATGGCAGAACCAAAGTTAAAAGATGAGAACAAATGAAACGGAGTGAGCTGAGGTCTAATTAGGGAGAAGGCACAAGCTGTAGAGAGGTCGATACAGAAAGAGTGAGATACGGGGACAAATGGAGGATGAGGATGAAGAAAGGAGCAGGAAGAAGAATGAATGAATGAAGTATGGTTAGGTGACAGAAACTGAGAAAGCAGGAAAGATGGAGAGCTGGGGATAGAGTAAGAAAGAAAGAGAACGAAAGTCCCAGAGAGGGAGAAGGTGACAGTCTGAACCAGGGAGAAGGAAGAATAGAAACCGAATCTGGTAGAGGAACCGAGAAACAGCAGGGTATAAGAGAGCTAGCAGGACTGGGGAGCCGAGCAGGACAGGGACTGCAGAGGCCAGGAGTCTGGCTGGCTGCTTGGCTCTGGGCTCTGAAGGCAGGGCTGGGGCCAGGGCAGGTCTGACTGTTATCTGAGGGACAGGGCCACTCCTGCAGGAACAACCAGCCAAGGTCAATGCAAAGAACCTAGGTTTCAGGGCGGTGGGGAAGCCAGGCCCACCGTGGCGGGGGGGGGGGTGGCTGCAGAGGGGAGCACTCTGGGGAGAGGTCACACCCGGGGCATTCCACCAGCAAGAGGACCCGGCTCTAGCCAGGGACACCAGCATGGGCAGATGCTCTGCCTGACCTGGACCCCATGCACACAGACCAGACCCACATGGACACGTACACAAACATGGCCAACGGTGCAGGTGTGCCCAGGCATTTCCACTGCCAGCCAGACTAGCAGACAGGCACATACAGCCTGCAGATGACACACACAGCCTGCCTGCGTTGTCCTGCGTGCTGACTCCAGACACGCGGGTACTTGTGGGAAGATGTATGTGTACCTGTGAGTGTGCACATACCAAGGGCAGGGCCTTGTGAACCTGCCCACAGTTGTATGTTGGCTTCAGACCACCAGTGCCTCAGAGGCAGGATGTACCCGGGCCTGCCTGTGCACACACATGCTTGGACACGTGAATACACAGGTAGATACAGGTCTGGTCATGCATACACGCTCAGTCACACGCGTGAATACTCAAGCACACACGTCAGGCATCTGTGCGTATTTTCCTGCATATCTTAATGTGCACACACACACACTTGGACCTCTGCGTACATGTCTTCCCACAAGCATGATGACACACATACACACAAACACACATCTGCTCAGACACGCTCACCCCATGCCCACCCCGCCTCTCCTCTGTGCAGGGGGCGAGTACTTCAGTGACGAGCAGATGCGGTTCCGGGCCCCACTGCTATACGAGCAGTACATTGGGCAGTACCTAACCCAGGAGGAGCTCAGTGCCAGGGCCCCGACCCAACAACCCCCCAAGCCCGGCTGCCCTGGCACGCCCGCCTGCCCGCTCTCTGACCTGCTGCTCCAGTCCTACCAGGAGAGAGAGCTGCAGCAGCGGCTGCTCCAGCAGCAGGAGGAGGAGGATGCCTGCTTGGAAGAGGAGGAAGAAGAGGAAGACAGTGATGAGGAAGGTGAGGGCCAGTGAGAGACCCCACTGTCTGGACACCCCAGCCCCGGGCCTGTCTGTCCCTCATGGCACCAGGCAGAGCTCCCAACCTGCAAAAGCAAACATCCCGTCCCTCTCCTGCCTGGCCCATCCTCCCCCCTGCAAGCCCTTCCAACCTCTCCAGCATTCCTGTCCCCCACTCCTTAAAGGTGCCAGGTGATTCCTCACCTCCAGACCTTTGCTCGTGCCATTCCCTTTGCTGGGAATGCCTGGCTTCCCACCCTTCGGGTCTCCAGAGCACCGTACTATCAATGTGTTTGATGTGTGCTATTGGAGGGCAGGGACCAGGGCCGTCCCGGTCTTTGCTGTGTTCCCAGTGCCACCCACACAGGGCCAGGCACAGAAGCAGCAGCTCCCTGTGAACTCTGTGTGTTTGGTGCCTGCCAAGTGCACCCTTACTCACACCCCCGTGGTATCTGTCACTACAGACCAGAGGTCAGGCAAAGATTCAGAGGCCTGGGTCCCCGACTCGGAGGAGAGGCTTATCCTGCGGGAGGAGTTCACCAGCCGGATGCACCAGCACTTCCTGGACGGCAAGGATGGGGACTTCGACTACAGGTGCTCCTGTGCCCCCCTCCCCATGCCCGAGCCCGGCACCCCACAGCCCTCAGCCACATGCCAGATCCCGTGCACATCCATGGAGGGCCTCCCTTTGTGGTGGTAGAAGGCCCTAGAACAGCTCCAGGTCATGGGCCCTGGGGTCAGACGGCTGAAGGAAGGAGCTGGGTGACCTTGGACTGGCCTCATCTGTAAGGAGGGGAGTGAGCAGGGCTGACACGTAGCTCAATGCTGAAGAAACACCGACTCATTACGTTCTGGCAGGTGGCAGAGGCCTAGTAGGCTGCCATGACCCCAAGCGTCCCCAGGCAGCCTGATCTCTTCATGTTGCAGGAAGAATCCCCTGGCAGGGTTAATGCCCAGCATGGGGGGGCGTGTGGTGGGTACCCCGTGGTGCCAGTTGTTCATTTCCCCAGTATAACCAAAGGGGTGAGACGTGCGGACCACCTGCTTTGGAAAGGGAGTTGGCCGTCAGGGAAAAGGACCCAGAAGAGTAATGTATCAGAGTCACAGATAAACAGTTTTGTCATCTGAGGCAGTCTTGCCTCGTGGTCCCCAACACCGGGCCTGGCAGCAGAGGACCCTCCTTCGTTTCAGATCCAGCCCCGATAGCACGTGGAACCGTGTGACCGCAAATAGGCGGCCCCGTGCTAGGTCATCAGTGACATGGGGATCATGGTGGCACTGCCACAGGACCAAGCCCCCAGTCAGCACCTAGTGACTAGAGCAGTGGGGGCCTGTTCTGGGATCCCCTGGCTCTTGCATCAAATCTGGACGATCTGCTTCCAGCCAGAGCAGGCCACTCCGAGCCTCAGTCCCCACGTTCACTCGTGCAACGCGTGCCCGGGCCATGGGGAGCCCTTGGTGAGTGGGCATCACTGCCACTTCTAACCCAGGGGCCCAGGAGGAAGTCTGGGGTGATGGGGACCAAAGCCTGTCCGCTCAGGAGGGCAGCTGTTGGGCAGCAGTGGCCCCAGTGCGTCCCCGATGTGTCCCTCACCGGTGCATTCAGTCTGCGTGTGCTGAGCGTCTGCTGCATCCAGGGTCTGGGGAATAAGGCAGGAAACAGAACCAAGGAAAGGCTTTCCTGCTCAGAAACGGGCCCACGCTAGTGAGGATGATAAGGAATTTTCTACTATCTTCGGGGGTGCGGGGTGTGAAGAAAAAGAAAGCAGAGTTAGGAGAGAGGGGGGTGACGAAGTAGCCAGGAAAGGCCTCTCTGAGGAGGTGATGCGAGAGGTGACGCGAGAAAAGACCTGCAGGAAGTGGAGGGAAGAGCCTTCCGGCCGGGGCAGCAGGAGGTGTGGGGACCTGCGGTGGCACTGAGCAACAGCAAGGCGGCCGGGATGGCTGGAGCAGTCAGGAGGACCAGGTCAAGCAGGGCTTGGTGACCCCGGCCAGTGCAGCGAGGATGACTTACTGCCTTCGAGCAGGGTGAGTCTTCGGCCTGCAATAGGGACCCTACTGTTGACCTTCTGGGCCTGGTGGTTCTTTGCTGTGGGCGCCTGGCCTGTGTGGGAGGGTCCTTTCCAACACCCCGGCCTCTACCCACTAGACCCAAGTAGCAAGCCTCCAGCTGTGACGGTCAGAATGTCAAAATGCCTTGGGGGGCAAAATCACCCACTTAAGAACCACTGCCTGCCTGAGGAATGTGAGTCCGCGAGTCACCACATTTTCCAGCTCTCCAACAGAAACCAGAGTTTACATGTAAAATCTCTGACTTGGAAAACGTTGCCTTTTGTTTTAAGCCCTGACAGGCCCACCATCCCCCTCTGAGGGTCAGCTGACCACAGCAGCCAGCATATGGCCTTTGACCTCAGGGGCCCAGGCCCTTGACCTCGGCCTCTCACGGTGCCCGAAAGACCAGCCCCTGACAGCCTTCTCCCCCTGCAGCACCGTGGATGACAACCCGGACTTCGACAACCTGGACATCGTGGCTCGGGACGAGGAGGAGAGGTACTTCGATGAGGAGGAGCCCGAGGATGCGCCCAGCCCAGAGCTGGATGGGGACTGACAGCTGCCACCCTCCGGCCGGCCACCTGCCCTGTCCCTTGTCGCAACAAGGCAGCTGATCACAGGCTGGCTCAGTGACTCTTTCTCTAGGGGGACATCCGGGCAGCACCTGCCCACACCAGCCTCGCTGGCTCTCGTCTCATCTCAGCGAACCCCTCACCCCTGTCTCTGGGGTTCCCTACCTTTCTCCCTCTCTCCCCACTGTCCCCTGCCTCTGTCACTCTTGCTGTCTCTCTGGGTTTCTTCTGGGTCTCTGTCCACATCTCACTGCCCTCCCCGCTTCTCCCTCTGCTTTGAGCTTTGTGCCCACAGCAGGCCCTGCATGGCTACAGCTGGCTGGGCTGGTTCCAGCTAGGCCGGGCGACACCTGACCCCCAGCAGCGCTGCCTCCCGCCCCTTGCTCTGTGTCTGGCCTGCCGTCCTGTGCTCAGGACCTCCTCGCTCCGTATGCTCCCATCTCTCTGCTGACCTCACTCTGGGCCTGCTGTTTGCCTGCCTGTACACTTCGGCTTCTCTCTAGGCCTCTGTGCTGTCACCGTCCCTCTCTGTCTCTCAGCCTTTATCTCCCTGGGTTTCAGTCCCCCCACCCCGACCCCCCTCCACACCTAGACCCCTTCTTCCCCCTCCCCCGAAGCCTGACTGCTGCGGAATGCGGCTTCGTGGGCAGAGGGGAGACGGGAGATGGGGTGACCACCTCTACCTCAGGACTCAGGCCGGGGTGAGCCTGGGTAGAACTGGGGATCACAGGGCCTGCCGGTTTGGGCATGGAGGGAGCGAGTGCAGGAAGAGGGGAGCTCCCCCCCCCAGCTCTCCCAACCCCCCTCTGCCCAGCCACAATTTTCCCTTCCTTCACTTCCTCCGCCTCCTGTTTACACTCCCCAAATACGCACAGGCTGTTATCATGGGTCCTGAGTCATCACACACACACATACACAGCCCGCCCCAGTGTCCCTGCCCCCAGCCAGCCACAGGGCCCGCCCCACAGAGCCCCCTGCCGCCCTAGGCTAATGGGAGCCAGATGGCCGCCTGGTGACTCAGCCACTGGCCTGTGGGAACCCAGGCGTCCCGCCTTCCCATGCCCCCACACCCAGCTCCTGCAGGAGACACACACAGACTGGCCACTGGGGGCAGGGCACAGGCCAGAGGCCAGCAAGGTGGGGCTGGGGAACCCTCACTCTTGTGAGATGGAATGGTGGCATCCTGCCCTGGCTGAGCCTGAGGGAGCCTCAAAACTGCCTCCCGGGGCCCCGGTTCCTGACCTCGGGGCCTCAGCTCTGCCCTCCGGGTCAACCAGGATCAGAGCCAGACATGAAAGTGAGAGCCGGACGGAGGCAGAGGGATGTTCAGATGAGGCCACTATTAACTAATGAAAGCTCTGGCTGCTGAGCAGTCCTGTCCTCCGCCAGGCCCCAGCGAAGTGCCTGACACCAAGCTGAATCCTCCAAACAGCCACAGGAACTAGGGTCTCTTAGCTCCACGCCACAGATGGGTCAGAGAGACCCAGAAAGGAGATGTGGCTCACGCAAGGCCACTCGGCCATCAGAGGCAGAGCTGAGATGGGAACCCAGGTCCCAGAAACCACTGTGCTATCCGGCCTGTCAGATAGCGGAGCTATGCAGAGCTGGAGGGACAGAGGCCTTCCTCAGATGGGGAGACTTCAGAAGAGTTAGATGTTGAGGCTGACATCTCTTTGGGGCGCTGCCCACATGCTGGGCACTGTCCCACACACACTAGTGACTGGATCATCTCAGTGTGTACATTGGTGCTTGAATCACCGACCGGCACAGCAGTCCTGTGCAGCGGGTACCGCCGTGCGTGACTGTTCGATCTCCCAGGGACACAGCAACGAGGCCCAGGATAATCCAGCCAGCTAGACTCTGGGACTGTCGGGGTCACACCGTGTGGAAAGACAAGAGCAAGAGCTGAAAGACGTTCTCTCAGGCGCTTGTGTTGGTGCTCTGAGCTTGTAAGAGCTCTTTCGTGGCAGAGCTGTCAGCCCTTAGTGATGCACGTTTTAGACCAGTCTATCATTTGGTCATTAAATTTGTTTATAATATACTTTGCCATACATAAGTTTGTCACATATTTTTAAAAAAGAGATGAGAAACAGCAGTTGAGTCAGAGTTAGGGTTAGTCAGATGGTCAAGACGGGAGTGTCTGTAGCTGAGACAGAGGTGGAGCCAGTCCCAGGCCCTGGGATTAGAGGGGAGACAGGAAGAGAGGTGGAGACGGAATCGGCAGGGATGGCGAGACACACCCCTGTCAGCCTCCAGTGCCTCGTCGCAGCTGAGACCCAGAGCTGCCGGGCTTCCGTGGCAGGCGCCTCTCCCCCACTCCCAGTTCTGGGGTTGGGGTGGGCGGAGAGGCTGAGTCAGGGAGGGAGAGCCCCTTTGTGGGCATCCGGCCCCCACCCCGTGTCTCTGTCTGTCCTGGCCCCGGCCCTGCTCTGCTGGCCGCCACCCCGCCCCCCACGTCTGACACCTCTGTGCCTCCTGCCAAAGCTGAAGCTGCCTCCCTGCACCTTTCCTCATCCCCAGCCTTCACCTCCCTTCTCTGTCCGGGTCCGTCTGCTCTGCTTCTCCCCGTTTCCTCCTCGTTCTGGGCCTTTCTCCCGCGCCTGTATAGCTCCCTCTCTTTGAGCCCCTCTGTCTCTCACTTTCTCCCCCCACCACCTGATCCATCGTCGTCCTGGACCATCCTCTCCATCTCATGTCGGTGTCACTGTCGGCAACCACAACCGGGCTTTCCAGTCCCTTGGCTGTTGGAGCCCCTCCTGCTCCGTCTTGGCTCTCCTTTTTCCTGTCCCTCTCCCTGCTCTGTCTCTTGTTCACCCCCCTGACCCTGTCCCCCACTTCTGTCTCCAGATCCTGGGAAGCATAGCTGGGACGTCCAGGTCAGAGCCTCACCGGTGGCCCCTGGGAGGGGGCCGAGAATGAGGGGTTTCCACCTCACCCCTATCTAGAAAGGGGCTGGCGGGGGTCAGCGAGGCTTCCTGGCCTGTCTGGCCTGAAGGAAATGTCTGTGCTGTGGCCTGGTCACCCCCACCCCCAGGACCTGCTGGGCTGCTGCCGCCGCCCCCGGGCCAAGCCGAGTAAACACAGCAAACAGCCGCCGGCAGCCGGGATATTTATACCAAGGCCGGGCGCGAGTCCAGTGCCCACCACAGCCCCTGCCCAGCCCTGCCCGCTGCCCGCTCCACAGCCAGCCCTGAGCCAGCGTGGCACCAGCCGGCAAGGGGACGCGCCGCAGACACAGCTTCCACTCGGCACAGAGGCCAATGGGCACTGGTTGCTCGGGATGCCAGCGGTTTCACAGGACACAGATGTCCCCCTCCCCTGAAAACACCATGCAATGCAGACCCACACTTGGAGCTGCTCCGGATCACACCCCCACCCTGCTGAGAACTCAAAATGCCCTCAAAGGTGATGCATGCTGGAGACCCGAACAACTCCTCACACGCTGAAGTCTCCAGGCCACATGCGGGGACGAAAATGTGGATGCCACCTGCTCAGACACCCACACAGGCTGAGAACACAAGACATACCACGCAGAAGTACAACCCTCTCACACACAAACACCGTGGGAACCACAGCAAGCATCTTGAAGACACACCACGTAGACACACACACCATCTGGGAGGGACACACACTGATCACAAAATATAACCCAGAAACAACTCACCCAGCTCATGTGTAAGAAACACACACCCCGCTCCTGGAAAAACATCACTCTCCCAGATCCATAAACATATGCAATAAACCCCACATTTCAAGTCAAGCTTACGTTGAGAATGCAAAAATTTACACCCAGAAGAACTGTGAAGATGCTGAGGAAAAAATTCAGACACACAATATGACCCACATAGACAACACTGACTTACCGAGTCACACAGCGCCAGAACACAGAACCCACGGAAAATACGCCAGCTTGTCCGGCAGAAATACAAAACGCAGAGGCACACACCAGAAATGCAGCACAGCCACAAACATGAGGAGTTGGGCATGTGCTGGGGACACACACACACACATACACGTTGACAACACCATCCCTACCAAGGCCCCCAGAACACTCACGCTAGCTAGAACTCACGGCACAAAGCTTGCAAACTCTAACACGCATAGTAAAAGGTCCTGAACACAAAAATTCAGGTTGGAAACACAAAACACTTTGGATGCCCAGAGATTTAGGGGGCTTTCTCGGCTCCCCTCAGTCTCCCTTCCCCTCTACCCCATCCCTCTCTTCCAAGTTAACCCCCCTCCCCCCATCTAGGGGAGGGGGCAGGAAGGCCTGAGCCGGCCTCCCCCAGCCCGCTTCCTGCCCTGAGGGGGCCATACGGGAAGCGGGGGCTCCAGCCGGAACCCAGGCTCCCCCCACGACTTCCCGCCGTGGCCCCGGCTGCCCGCAGAGGCGGGGGCGAGGGCGGGGCGGGGGCAGGGCTTGGGGCGCCCCGAATCCCCTGCCCTGGCCCTGCGGTCGGCTGCGGGCGGGGGCAGACTTGTCCCGACTGTGCCGAACCGCCCGTTGGGCCGTGGTGCCAGGGTGGCAGGGCAGGGGCAGCGCGCACGCGGCTCGGGAAGGTGCTGAGCCCACAGTTTCCCCGCCCCGCCCTCGGGCCGCGCCAGCTCCGCGGGCAGCCCCGGGCAGGTGGGCGGGGTGTGTCACGAGGGCGTGGCCGGCGCGGGCAGGCCGCCCCAGGAGTGTGTGGCCGCTACTTGTCCTCGGGCCCAGGCGAGGCACGAGCTGGGGCCTGGCGTGTGCGGGCCGCGTCTGCCACCCCGGGGGTGTGTCTCCTCCGTCTGGGGCCCTGGGTGTGACAGTGTGTCTGGGTGTGACAGGGTCGCTGCAGTGTGTGGGGCCCTGTGGGACTCCGCAGGCTGGAGTGTGGGAGGGGGTCTGAGATGTCAAACGGAGTGGTTACTGCCTGGCAGTCTGTGTGACTGTGACGTGTGGAACCTCTGTGTGTGGTGTGTGGGCCGGGCTGTGACAGGTCTGTCCGTGTGCACCCACACCGTCTATTTGTGACCGCGACCCCCTGGAGGACATCTGTGTAACTGCTGGTGGGTCTGTTTCCTGATGGGGTTCCGATGCCGTGATGTGTGTTTGTGCGTGACAGTGTGTCTGAATCAGTGTCTGGTGCGCGGTGCCTGTGGCCATGACCCTATGGAATATATTTGTATGACTGTGTTTTGACGTGTCACTGTTGAAGTCCCTGCTCGTGTTATGTCCCAGTGAAGCTCCAAGAATGGGTTGTGTTTATGTGATGGGGTGACAGTTTCTCTATTTGTATCTGTATATATGTGGGCTGTGACTCCTGCCAAATGCCACAGTCCATGTGTCATGGGTCCTGCAGGAGTCTCTGTGTGTCCACTGGGCTGTGAGAGGTGAACGGGTTTGTGTAGTTGCGGGTCACTGTCCACATTTCAACTTCTGTATGAGTGTGTGTGTGTGTGTGTGTGTGCGCGCGCGCGCACGCACGTGCACATGTGCCGCATCCGCATGGGGCTGCACTGGTTACAGTCCATGTCACTGTGTCCTTGCTTGTGTCTCTGCCTGTTGAGGCCAGTGGACTCGTCCTGCTTCTCGCCCCATCCCAGCCCTCTATGGCTCCCAGACCTGGGACAAGGGGAGTCACCACATTTCCACCCCTGGGCTGAGCTGCGAGGGGTCCACGACCCGCTCACCCAGACCCAGCGCCCCGACAGCTCTCATGCCACAGGCAAAGGACCTCAGCTCCGGCACTGTCCTCCCTCCCAGAACAATCATTGGGCAGAGGAGCAAATCAAGGGGGCTGGGCCTGAGAATGGCAGGAGAGAGAGGCAGGGGGAAGTGAAACCTCAAGAGGGGAAACAGGCAGGCGGGAGCAAGAGGAAGGAGGAGAAAATTCACAAGCAAGACCGCAGCAGACGAGAAGAAATGGAGACAGAGGAGGGAAACCCACCATGGCTCAGGTCACTGTCACTTCTTGCCTGGATAACTGGTGTCCTTGTTGTCACCTTTACCCTGACACGTCTGTCGACTCAGCCATTAACCAGAGGGTGAACCTCTTGAGCTCCCACCCTCTGAGCTCCCAGAGCACCATGGCCCTTCTCTGTTCAGAACCCAGCCACGGCCACTGTCACCCTCGGAGTGCAAGTTCTTGCAGGGTCTCACACACATTCTAATATGATCTGGGTAGAAGTACTAGTGTAGGGGTTCACATAAATGGCCCCTCAAACTGCCTGGGTCTGAATCCCAGCTCTGCCACTTACTAGCTGTGTGAACTTAATTCAAGTAACTTAACCTCTCTGTGTCTCAGTATTCCCACCTGTAAAGATCAGACGATCTCTATAGCAGGGGTCAGCAAACTTTTCTATAAAGGACCAGATAGTAAATATTTTTGACTTTGCATACACTCTCTACTCAGCTCTGCCACTATAGCACCAAAACAGCCACAGACAATACGTAAACGAATGAGCATGGCTGTGTTCCAATAAAACTTTATTTACAAAAATGGGCAGCGGGCCAGAGGCCCAAGAGTGATGATAGTTTGCCAACTCCTGCTCTACTGGGTTGTGAGGAGTATGCGATGCGCTAGTAGAGACAACATGCTACCTGGCATGCAGAACTGCGGTAACTCTCTGGCCTGCGAGGGTTATGAACTGACTGAGATCCCAATACCCTTCCTTGCTCATTGTCTTCCAACCACACCGGCCTCTTTCTTCGCTGCAGAGCACACCCCACGGCCATCAATACTTCCAGGTCTTTGCTTTTGTCCTCATTTTACCAAGAACGTTTTTCCCTAATCCCTTCCTGGACTGCCTCTTGGCTTCCTTTAAGTCTCAAATGCTACCTCCTCTGAGAAGCCCTCCCTCCCCAAAGCTGTCTCTTTCACGCCATCCTGCTTGATGGCAGTTATCTACATGCCACTTGTCACTAAACTACTATTTCTTACTGTCTTCCCCCCCATGCACGAAGTAGGTTCCTGGTGGGCAGGAACTGCTCCCTTCAGTTTCCTCTCCTTTAAAATGGGTGTTATCAGAGTCCCTGTATCTCCGAGTGTGATTAAATCAGTTCATGGTGATTAAATGAATTCATTAATACGAGGCACTTAGGACAATGCGCAGGCGTTCGATAAGTAGCTCTAACTACAGTAGTGGTCACCAGTGGTCCCCTGGGCCTACAGGAGTCCTGGGAGCATAACGTGAGCTCAGGGTTTCTGTGTTTTGGAGAGAGACAGGAGGAAGCAGAGGAGAGAGATGGGGCAGGAGTCGGCAGGATACCAGGGAGGGAGACCCCAGTCAGGCGCCCAATGACACAGAGACCTCCAGTCCTCTCTCCACCTTTAATGAGCCCCCAGGTGGGCTTGGGGCGCGGGTGTCCTTAAATACAGCCCCCGTGGGGGCGGGGCCGGGGGCGGGGGCGGGGCCTCAGCTGCACTTGCAGGAGCGCACGATCATGTTGGACAGCTGCTCCACCTTGGGCTTGCGGCCCACGTAGTACACGATGGGCAGCGGCTCCAGCGCCTGCGGCACGCAGCAGGGCGCCGCCGACGCGCCCGGGTTGTGCTGGTTGTACAGGGCCAGGACCTGCGGGTGGCCGGGCGGGCGGGGTCAGGGTCGCCCGGCTCTCGCAGAGCTGGGGGGCGGGGCGGGAAGGCTCCACCCTACCCCCCACCCCTGTGCCCACCAGCCTCTCCCAGACTCTTTCTCCCCCTCCGTCTCTCCCCATCTCCGTCTATCTTAACTTATTCTGTCTCAATCTGTCTGTCCCCATTTTCAATTCTGGACCTGTGCATCTCAGTCTTTGTCTCTCTCCTTCCATCTTCCCGTCGCTGCCTGTATGAGTCTGTGTCCTTCTGCCTCCTCTCTTTCTGTCTCTCCATTTCTCTCCGCGCCTTTCTTCTTCCATGTCCCTCCCTCTCTCCTCTCCCCTTCACCACGTCCCTGTTACATCGGCTCTGTCTGTCTTCCAAATCTCATCTCCCCCTGCTCAGACCCTGTCTCTAGTTTCCTGCCCCTCTCCCACGTTTATTCATCCTCCTCCTCACCCCATCTCTCCACCCTGCCAGCTCCTCTCTGATTTTTCCTCTCTCTCCTCTTCCCCAGTCCTTGCTCCCCCGGCCCCGTGGGCCAGACGCACCTTGCTGTACTGAGTGTCCAGGCTCCAGATGTAGGGGCAGGGCCCCAGGCAGAAGTTGGCGTGGTAGCCCTTGGGCTCGTGGATCCACTTCCAGCCCAGATCCTTGCGGAAGTCGATGTACAGCTGCCGCACGCAGCAGTTCTTCTCTGTGGAGCTGCGGGCAGGAGGACACGGGTCAGGAGCAGGGAGGGGCTGCCACCGCAGGGGCAGGCCATGCCCCTTCTCCCTGGGTGGGCGTGTCCCCCTAGGTTGCCCCCCTGCCCCGTCTCCATCTGAGTCTCCCTGGCACCCCCTATGATAATAACAACAGTAATAGTAATGATAATCACTAACATGGATCAAGCGCTTCCTCTAGAGGAGCACTGTGCTAAGAGTATCGTCATAAACGTTACCTAATGCAATGCTTAAGCCTGTAGGAAGCCAGCATCTACAGCCAAATAAACAAATCACCGTACACCCACACACTGGAACATAAAAATAATGCAGTTCCATGTATACTGACATGTTCTATCTGCGCAAACAAATGTTTACTGAACTACTCACTACTCCTGTGTGCCAACCTGGGATCTACTGGGGACAGAGTACAAACAACACAGACAAAAATCCCTGCTCTCCAGGGCCACATGTTATATAGATTGTCACGGCACTCCTCTGCTCCGAACATGGCTCCGTCCCACTCACAGCGAACGCCCAAATCGTCACCATGAGCCACAGGGTGCTACCGGATCTGAATGCTCTCAACCCCCTCTCACACCCACCCCCACTCCACTCCCGCCACGCTGGCGTCCTGTCTGTTCCTCAAACACAGTCCTACCTCAGGGTCTTTGCACTTGCTGTTCCCCCCGCCTGGCTTGCTATTCCCACAGATAATCCACTCTGCCTCGTTCTTTCGCTTCATTTATACCTTGGCTCAAATATCCTTAACTCCTAAAACAGTGCCTGGCATGCAATAGTTGCTCAATAACTATCAGTTGCACAAATGAATGTCACCCCCTCAGTGACACCTTTCTGGGCCATCCTTTCCAAAATATCAAACCAAATGTCTATTAATTCCATTCAAGACAATATGGTATTGCAGTTACGCAAGAAAATGTAAAAACGTCTGCATTTGAAGTAGGGCAGAATCTTGGTAACTGCTGAAGCTGGATGAGAGTTCATGGGCATTCATTATGTTATCCTCGTTGCGTTTGAATTTTTTTTTTTTTTGACACAGAGTCTTGCTCTATTGCCCGGGCTAAAGTGCCGTGGTGTCAGCCTAGCTGACAGCAACCTCAAACTCCTGGGCTCAAGCGATCCTTCTGCCTCAGCCTCTCGAGTAGCTGGGACTACAGGCGTGCGCCACCATGCCTGGCTAATTTTTATATATATATATTTTAGTTGTTCAGCTAATTTCTTTCTATTTTTTTAGTAGAGACGGGGTCTCGCTCTTGCTCAGGCTGGTCTCAAACTCCTGACCTCGAGCGATCCACCCGCCTCGGCCTCCCAGAGAGCTAGGATTACAGGCGTGAGCCACCGCGCCCGCCCTCCTCGTTGCATTTGAAATTTCCCATAATAAAACAATCTAAATCAGAATAGGAAAAATAATAGTTCCCAATATATATTTCTTTCTGACCCCTTCTTCTGATTTATTTTCCTTCTTAGAACTGTTATTAGATTATCTGTCTTCTTCTGAGGACAGGCGTTTTTGTCTCTTTTGTCCCCTAATGTATCCCCAGTGCCTGGCACACAGTAGGCACTCAGAAAATGCTGGATGTAGAAATTAATTAATTAATATATTATGCTTTTAAAAATCAAACTGGAGAATAGCGGTGTGTAAGACTCTACCATTGACCAGGCGCGGTGGCTCACGCCTGTAATCCCAGGCCGAGGCAGGTGGACTGTTTGAGCTCAGGAGTTCAAGACCAGCCTGAGCAAGAGCGAGACCCCGTCTCTACTAAAAAAGCAGAAAGAAATTACCTGGACAACTAAAAATATATAGAAAAAATTAGCCGGGCATGGTGGCGCATGCCTGTAGTCCCAGCTACTCGGGAGGCTGAGGCAGGAGGATCGCTTGGGCTCAGGAGTTTGAGGTTGCTGTGAGCTAGGCTGACGCCACGGCACTCTAGCCCAGGCAAAACAGGAGACTCTGTCTCAAAAAAAAAAAAAATATTGAAGTTAGAGGAGAATCTCAGGCCATGCCCCATCTGACCATGCTTCTTCACTTTCCTGAGAAGAGGGGTGATTGCCTAAGGTCACAACATGAGAGATGGCGTGGCTGAGACTGCAGCCCAGCCCCTTGTCTGCCAGTGTGGTGTTTCCGCTGGTTACACAGTTCACCTCCTGTTTTCCACTGAGGATCTATTCTTTCTATCTCTTCCACCAGGAAAAGTGCCTCTGCTGTGGGATGCAGGGAGGCTGGAGCTGAGCTCACAGAGGGCCAGCCCCGTGCCTCTGTGTCACAGTGCCACCTTCTCCGCTTGGCCTCTGGACGGTGTGCAGTGCTGCCACAACTCGGAATGAGGAAATCTCCAGGCACACAGCACCATGCGGGTGTTTTATAAGCTGAAATTCACATAACTAAATGAACACACTAAACATTTTTTGGACAATTCTACGTGTTACTCCCTCTCCGAGTTACTTTCATGTGTTTGTGTATATGAGAACAGAGTTAGTATTATGGGTGGAAAATAGAATCTAGAAGAAAATAGCAGTGGAGAATTTTTTAATGAGGTGAAGAGAGAAATAGAGTTTAGCAATTTTCTTCTCCTCCCTCCCTTTCTTCCTCCTTTTTTCTGCTTCCTTTCCTTCTTCCCTCTCTTCCCTCCTCCCTTTCTTTCTTCCTTTCTTCCTGAATTTTCCAACTCAGAAACGCAGATGTTCGTCAATTGAGGAATGAATGTTCAAACTCTAATAGCTAGTATATACAGCTCTAATTCAACAATGTTCTGTTCCACCTTTCAGCTTTTCTGCCCATTCTGCCAATCACAGAATGCAACTAGGTCATCAAACACTGTTTCTTTGTGAAAGTCTATACCCAAAGCCAGTGCAAAATCCATCTTAAGTCTGACTAACATGCTCATTTGTTATGAAGTTATTATTTCTGCAAGGCCTAGCATTTGCAATAACAAATACCATAGGTTACCAAATGCCTGTCCTGTCTGTTTCAAAAGTCTTCTTTGCGATTGCTTACTGTTCTTTGAGAAATTTTCCTTTCTCTACTGGAATTTTCCATCAAGTATTCTACCCCGAAGGTGAACTTTTCTAGTGAGGAAATGTGAATATCCCATTTACAGATTTTTTTTTTTAAAAATCATGACTCTGTTTGCCATTTTTAACAGGAAAAAAATTTCCAAACCAGAAGACCCAACTCTCCAATATTTAATTGCCCCAGGAAGTGACTCTCTAGGGTAAAAATTAACTTCCCCAAATGTATTCAAGAAAAAAAAAAAGAGTTTGGAAAGCACAGATGTCACCTCCTAAGAGAATAGAATGAATGTAAAATTCAGGGACCTCCTTGGCACAAAAGACCTGGGGTCCTCTCCTATTTCCATTCCTTATGACATATTCTTCCTGGTCTGCTATTTACAAGCCATGTTGTTTTG
Organism: Avahi laniger; assembly: GCA_963575035.1. NCBI lineage: Eukaryota > Metazoa > Chordata > Mammalia > Primates > Indriidae > Avahi > Avahi laniger. The sequence continues at coordinate 48,405 of CAUYSK010002667.1, read as the reverse complement.
AGCAAACGACTTAGCCTCTCTGATCCTCAAAGAGGGACAATACTGACATATATCTCATAAGTCTGTTACAATGAACAAATGATTTACGGCATCTAAAGCATGGCGAAAGCACTTCCCTGTTAACAGAAGAGCCGATACACAGGTCTGGAGGCTGGATTGAGGGGAGTGTGTGGGTGGTGGGACAATGGAAGAGAGAGTGTCTGATTTGGGCATGGCCACAGCAAAGAACAAGGGGCAGCAGGAGGCTGAGACCTGCCAGACCTGCTCCCTGAGGGCTGGGGACCATCTGGTAACTGAGGGTGCATCAGAAAGCTATGATGCCCAGTGCTTAAATAAAGAAAAGGAATTCACAGCTGGAAGGAAGTAGGGGGTGGGGCCAAGCATCGTTTTAGAAATTAAACCCTATAACAAATTACCAGGATGGGAACAAGCACCAGCCTGAAAAGATCAGAGACCTCAACCTTGTCCCAGCAAATTAGAAACTTGCCATTTGACTGTGAGAAAGTAACTCACTCTTTCTGAGGCTCAATTTCCCTGTCGCTTAATGAAAGGAAGGGGGGCTAGATTACTAGATTCTCTCTCTGGCTCTGATATTCAGTGATTTCTGATTTGTGAGCGTTCTCCTCAGTGCTTAACAGGAGAGAAAAGATTATGCTGAATTGTAATTTAAGAAAAGAAAAAAAAGAAAGGAAACCCTTATGATTTAATAGAACTAGTGAACTGTGCACCATTTCTAGCAATCCCTGGCAAATGTTTCATAACAGTAGCAGCTTGCTTACCCTTTATGGAATATTTGTAGAAAAGGAGGTACAGATTGTAAGCAGGAAGACACTTGAGACTTTGAATATCTTTGAATGTCTGATAAGAAAAGGAAGAAGGGGAAATGGCATTTGATGTTAATTTTATTCATTCAATAAACATATGCCAAGTGCATACTGTGAGCCTGTGCACCCAGCCCACGTGAATTCCACTTGATTTGGGTCCTTAAGAAGTCACAGTCTAGTGTAGGGGAAAGACAAGTAATAAAAACAAATCCACTTTACAAGACACAATGAAACAAGAGCTGGAGAAAGGAAGGATTCGTCCTGACTGGGAAAATTAGGAAAGACTTCGTAGAGAGTGACATGTGAACTGGCCCTTTGAAGATGAGTAAATCTTGATATATGAAGGATGGGGAAATGGGGCATTCCACACTGAGATAATGATGTGAATAAATGATTGTAAGTGGGAAAGTCAGGGTATTTCTAAGACACAGAAGTGGGTCACTCTGTTGAAACATAGACGCCTGGGAGATCTTAGAGAAGGGATTAGAAGGGAGAATATGTTTGTTTACTTTTGTTCTTAGTGACTTTACTGTAACTGACTTTCCTTATTATTCTTATTGCAGAAGTTTACCCAATATTCACTTGAAGGACAAAAAACCATAAATGAGATGATGTCAGCAAGGTGTGATGCGCAGGTAAAGAGCACAGATGTTCTTGAGAAGTGGATCTTGGCTTTCATTCTTTGGCTTATTATTAATGGTAAAAAATCTATTGTAATGCTCAGTGTGACAGACTGGAAACTCAGTGACTGCAGTGAGGAGCTTGGACAAGTCATTGTGTGATGTCTTCCAGGTCTTTCTAGATGCATGACTTGGGGTGCTTTAAAGGTGGCTTTCAAAAAGTAAAGATTCTGTGGCCACATATTCAAAGCTAATCCGGCCCTGTTACAAACAGACTCTGTAACCTTGGGCCCAGTCCACTGACCCGTCCGTGTCTTAGCTTCTTCCTCTAACAATTGTGGCGAAGCTACAGTGCCCCGAGTCACCATGGGAGGCTGACAGTGGGTGGTGAGGCCCACAGGAGCAGACCTCAGACTCGCTGTACCCTGCAGTGAGCCTGCTCTCCTCATTCTAAGGGTAGTGATGGCAATGTCTACATCACCGCCTTGCACGAGGATGAAACAAGGTCATGCATATGTCATAAAACCTATTAAAAAGGCGACAGAAGTTCAGTGATTATATGTGGTTGTTTAAACACTTAATGCACATTTGCCCAGAGTGTATCCAATCAAAATACAACAAATCAAATATGTTTAGCATAAAATTTACCTATAGGGCAACAATCAGAAAAGTGTAGGAAAGTGAACATTAACTAAGAAAGTATTGGAAGGAGGATAAGATTTTTCCTGAAGAATTTTATGGGGATAAAAAAATATAAGCTTCAAAAAAGCCCTCCCTCAGTGCAGTTTAACACAAATCGCTGAAATCTCACAGTTGGAAGATGCTTTGAAGATTGTTCCTTCCATGCGGAGACTGAGCATTATTGGCACAGGATCAGCCATCCATCCAAGGAGATCCAGTCTCTCTTGGGATAAACTTTTGGAATCTTAGAAATTCAGAAATGGAAGAGTCCTTGGCGTTCATCTCATACAGAACCCACAAAATGCAGAAACACATTCTGAAACCTAGCCCATGGGGTTGAGGTCTCCAGGCCTACTCCTGAATATTTTTCCTGATCAGTTTCTCAGCTCTCCAAGGAAAAGGCTATGCTGTTGGTGAGCAGGTCTAATTTTTAGAGAGGCTGTGCTTCATTCTCTCCCACGGTCCTGGCTCTCTGCCCACTGATGCAGTCTGTGACTTTAGGTCCAATTGTCTGACCTTTTGGAATCTTACTTTCACAGAACAGTTCTCATCTACCTTTGCTTTGATCACCCTTCAGACACATGGAAACACGGAATTATCTGTTTCCATCTAATTATTCCCAGTTCCTTCAGGTATTTCTCATTTCACCCCTTTCCCCAAACCCTCCCTCCTTCTGGGCCCCTGTTCTTAACCTCTGGCTCACCCGCCTTTCCCCAAACATCTTCCCTTTTGAAAGCTACCATTCATGGAAGCCTCTTCTCCACAACATCTTTGTCGATCCCCCTTAGAAATGAGCGCCTTTTTCCATTCAGACTTTTCTGTCTGCTTTCATCATTTCCTGTCTTGCTTGCACATCTGTGGCCATATATAGAAAGAAAAGGTCGTACTTTCTTCTCATTGACCTGCATTTTGGGGAGCACTGAAGTTATTCACTTTCAAGTTGATGAGTATGTGCCAATCTCTATGTATCAGCTTTGTTTAATTATTCTACTTAATATTTATATCCATGATGGGGGAGTTAGAAAAGGAGCATCATTCCCTGACTTATTGCTGTAAGAAAATTAGGTGGGATAGCTGATACTATTAGAGAAGTCATATGCTTTCATGAGCACAAATCAGAAGACTTAGACTGCAGTAGATGGACTATCTTGGGTCTGCTACTGACCTGCCCCATGCCTCATTTTATTTCATCTCTAAGATGATAATAATAATATCCTCAATACAGGGTGTTTTGAGGATCAAATGAGGTACTTATGTGACAGTGTCTGGCTCATAGGAGCTGCTCCATAATTGTTAGAGGAAATAATGCAGAATTAGAATTCAGTATCACCCCTTAAAGAAGTTAGTATGAATGTGCAGGATTATGCTTAATTGAGGAAAAATGATATTTCTGACAGAAGAACAGTAAACAACTATTATACGAGAAGCAGGATGACTGCTTATGCTCAAAATAAATATCAGCATACCATATAAATATCAGGAGGTATTATGTGGAGAATGCAAAAATTAGAAATCAGCATAAGTTCAATATTATTTAGTAATACATTATTATCAAAATTTCTTAGGTCTTTTTTTATCATTGTTTCAACACAATAATGTGTAATCTTGACAATATCATATACAGTGGAGCCTCAGCCTTCTCATGTGGAAACTGTAGATGTTTGGAAGAAGTGATCTCAAAGATCCCATCCAGCTCTAAAATTGACTGCAAGCACTACATTTATAAATAATTGGGGCAAGGAGCACTGGGAGATGCTATGGAAAAGCTATCTCAGTACCGGCTGTCAGGCATGAGAAAGGATATTGCTGTACGGGTGGGGATGCGGAGGTGCAGGGATATGGGGGGTGGTGTGAATAGCCTTTTTCCATTCCTACTGAAGACAGAGGCAAAGCAAACTGACTTATATTGCATAAGGGAGGTCTTTCCAACTATCTGAGATGCAAAACGCATAAACAGTTTACAAAAAGAACTTAGGAAATCAGATCTTTAAGAACAGAGTGAGAGGTTTCAGCAGGCAGCCCTGCCAAGGTCTTCCGGGCCCACAAGCTCTCCAGCACACTTCTGTGCTAGGCTGGCTGCCCCATTGGGTGTCTTCCTCTGGCTTTACGTCCTGGGCTTGCTCTAGTTCTCCTCACTTTCCCTCTGTGTTACTAGGGAGTGTGCCTCAGGGCCCAATAGGACAAGCACAATTCCTAGTTGCTTAATGCTTTATTATTAGCACTTAGATGACACTTTGCATGGTGGTAATGTGCTTTAAAATGGGTCTTATTAGCTATGCCTTGCAATTATTTTGAGGTACATGTTCTATTGCCCCGTTTTTAAGATGGAAATACTAATACTCAGAGAAATGAAGGCAAAGTCAGAGATGGCACTAGAATACATAAACCCCCAGGCATGCGTCTTTAACTTGGTCTCTTTATGTCTGTGTTATCTTGGTAAGTGTTTTTAAGTCCTAAAATGTCCTCATTTAACAAATATGACAAATGGAGCATGAGGGTGTGAAGGGCAGAGAAGCTAAGTAGTCTACACACCAGAGATCTTTACTACGCATATGCTAGAGCTAGAAAGAGAATATAGAAAATCCAGCTGGTGTTTTAAACATTTAGCATCATTAGGATCATCGTAATAGAGGTGAACATGGTTTTCGGCGTGTACCAAGGTTTGTGACTGGGGTGCCTGGGACCACGTTGCTGTGAAAGTGTCTACTACATCCTTCTTTGAAAAGCCCAGAATGGCCTAAGGAAGCAGAATATCATGCAGGAGTGGTATTCCAAGACCTGCGTTCTAGTCCCGACAATGCCGTGAACTTGCTATGGGACCTTGAGTAAGTCCCTTCCCGAGTCTGGGCCTCAGTTTCCTTCTCTGTGCTGAGGCAAGCCTGCAGGTGTCAGGGAGTGGGAGTTGTTTTCAGTGCACAGGTGGACAGTCTTTGTTCCTGGGGCGGTGAATGACGTCAGTTCACTGTGGACATGTGGACACATGGGCAGGTGTTGGGCAAGGTGGGTCTCTCAGCCTCTGCAGGATTGTAGGTGTCAGAATAATCCACAATTATCAGACCACAAATAGTACCGCCACGGCTATTTAGCAAAGAGCTGTTACAGGATTGCATTATTATAGCAACTGGGATTACGTTAAACTGTGAGCAACAAAGACCTGAAAAATAATGGCTTGGACAAGATACAGGTTTATTTCTCACCACGGTAGCCTCACCGAAGGGTCCTTGTTTCAATCTCTAGAACCTGTGAATATGTTGACTACTCAGCAAAGGGGAATTATGGAAGAAAGTGGAATTCAGTTTGTTCATAAACTGGCTTTAACATAGGGCGATTATCCTGGTTCATCTGGACGGGACCAACGTAAACCCAAGGGTCCTTAAAAGTGAAAAAGAGCATCAGAAGAGAGAACCAGAGTGATGGCAGTATGAGAAAGATTGTCTCTATGTTTCTGGGTTTGAAGATTGAAGAAGAAGGCCATGATCCAAGGAATGTGGGCAGTTTTCAGAAGCTGGAAAAAACAAGGAAACGTATTTTCCCCTATAGCCTCCAGAAAGGAATGCAACCTGTTAACACCCTTAGCCCAGTGAGATCTCTGTCAGATTTCTGTCTACAGAACTGTAAGATAAACAAAATAACTGTGTTGTTTTAAGTTTCTAAATTTGTGGTAATTTGTCACAGCAGCTGTTAGAGCCGGTTCCCCTCAGGCCCCACAAACAGAGAGGCAGAGTCACCCAGGCTGTAAATGGCAAAGGAGTTTATTGACTAGCTCGAGCTAGGGTCCAAGTCCCAGACCACCAACGCAGTGGCCTCCCCTATGAACCAGGACCTGCCCTGGGGTAAGAGTGAAGCTTTTATAATTTTTTTGCACACGACACACCGGTGGCACATGACACGCAGGTTTCACACGACACGCTGGGCACACCATCCCCACTCCCCCCTTAGTCCATTGGTGCTTTGGAAAGTGGCGGATTGTTTTGACTCCTGATTGGTTGGCTCCAAGCCTCGGGATTTTCAATTTTCGCGCCGGCACCAGTTTTGGTCTGCGTTTCAGTTTCCCCGAAACTGAAACTTAGGCCTACTCTAGGAAGTTCAGCCTGTCATGGAGTTACTCCTGTCCTGTTTTTCATTCTGATTAACTATATTTGACTAACAACTAAAAGTAAGCGCGGTTACAGAAGCAAATGGCATTAGTTAGAATCAAAGAGAACACATTTTTCTAATCTAAAACAGTTACTGTTCCACACAAAACAAAGTACATTCTCCTACTATCAATTCCTGCCTTTCACAGCAATAAGACACTAAAAGCCATCTGAGATAAGCAGCCTGAGGTAAGTAGCTACAGCCGCATAGACCAGAGACTCAGGTTCCTTCTCTCTTGTTGCTTTACCGTGTCACTTCTTTTCACAAGGTCAGCTCAAGGAAAAAATGGCTGCTGGAGCTCCAACCATTATATCTGCAGTCTAAGTAGAAGAAAGGTTGAAAAGAAGAGAGCATCTCTCTCTAAGAAAGGTTTCCTTTTTTTGTACAAAGATTTAGAATTTGAACTAAACTTTAAAAACAAGTCAGATTTTTCATTTGTTCATCAAATGGGAGAATAATATTGCCATTCACAGGGAGAAATATGATTTCAATATAGGACAGTGAAGAGGCCAGCTTATAGAATTAAGTGATGAGGAAAATTTGAACATGCACCAACAGAAATCTGGAATGTGACAGGAAATGTAGGTTCTTTGGTTGTTCAATAATATAGTTAAACATCTATTTCTCTTATGTCACCTTCAGACAGAAAATTATGAACTACTCCTTATGAAAGAGCAGGAAAATGGAATTGAGTAGAATCAGGTTTTATTTTCCTCATGAGTAAGGAAAATTTTATAATCAATTATTATGTCATCATTGCTCTGGTCACCAGAAGTGCAAAACCAAATATGGGGTCCAATATTGTTTTTTTTGTAATTTCAAAATATTAAGGGAGTACAAATGTTCTTGTTACATGGATGCCTTGTATAAAGCTTAAGTCAGGGCTTTTAGTGTGTCCATCACCAGAATAGTGTTCATTGTGCCCCATATGTAAGTTTTTACCCCTCACCCCCTCCTACCCTCTGCCCTTCTTGGTTTTCAATGTCCTTTACATTTCTTTGTGACTGTGTGTGCCCATCATTAAGCTCTCAATTATGAGAGAGTACATGTGGTATTTGGTTTTCCATTCCTGAGATACTTCACTTAGGATAATGGTCTCTAGTTCCATCCAAGTTGCTGCAGAAGACACTATTTCATTTCTTTTTACAGCTGAGCAGTACTCAGTGTGTGTGTGTGTGTGTGTGTGTGTGTGTGTGTGTGTGTGTGTGTGTATGTGTGTATAAATTTTGTTAATTCTCTCATGAATTGATGGGAACTTAGGTTGATTCCACATCTTTGCAATTGTGAATTGTGCTGCAATAAACATTCTAGTGCAGGTGTCTTTTTGATAAAATGACTTCTCTTCCTTTGGGTGGATACCCAGTAGTTGGATTTCTGGTTGGAATGGCAAGTCTACATTTATTTCTTTGAGGAATCTCCATACTGTTTTCCATAGAGGTGGTACTAATTTGCAGTCCCACCAACAGTGGGAAGGTGTTCTCTTCTCCCTGCATCCATGCCATCATCTGTTGTTTTTTGACTTTTTGGTAATGGCCATTAGACAGAGGTAAGGCGATATCTCATTGTAGTTTAATTTGTATTTCCCTGATGATTAGTGATGTTAGGCATTTTTTTTCATGTTCGTTGGTCATTTGTCTATCTTCTTTTGCAAAACTTCTGTTCATGTCTTTTGACCATTTTTTAATGTTTTTTTTTTCTTGCCGATATGTTTGAGTTCTTCATAGATTCTGGATTTACCCCTTTATGAGATTTTTGTTTGTGAATATTTTCTCCCATTCTGTAGGTTGTCTATTTACTCTGTTGATTATTTCCTTTGCTGTACAGAAGCTTTTTAATTCAATCAAATCCCATTTATTTGTTTTTGTTACTGCCGTATTTGACTTTGGTATCTTAGTCAGAAATTCTTTGCATAGGCTGATATCTAAAAGAGTTTTTCCTATCTTTTTCTTAGAATTTTTATGGTTTCATGCCTTACATGTAAGTCTTTCATCTATCTTGTATTAATCTTGTATATGGCAAGAGATATGGGTCTGTTTCATTCTTCTGCATGTGGCTATGCAGTTTTCCCAGTACCCCATTATTGAATAGGGCTTCCTTTCCCCTGTTCTGTTCCATTGGTCTAGGTCTCTAATTTTATACCAGTACCATGGTGTTTTGGTTATCATAGCCTTGCAGTATGATTTCAGTAAGGTAATGCGATGCCTCCAGATTTGTTTTTTGCTTAAGATTTCTTTGGCTATTCAGGCTCTTTTTTGGTTCCAAATGAAGTGTAGGATTATTTTTCTCTAGATCTGTGAAATATGATGTTATTTTGGTGAGGACTGCATTAAATCTATAAATCACTTTGGGCAGCATGGACGTTTTAACAATGTTGATTCTACCAATCCATTAGCATGAGATGTTTTTCCATTTGTTTGTGTCATCCGTGATTTCTTTCATTAGTGTTTCATAGTTCTCCTTGCAGAGATATTTCACCTCCTTTGTTAGGCATATTGCTAAGTATTTTATTTTCTTTGTAGATATTGTGAATGGTATTGAGTCTTTGATTTGACTCTCAGCTTCACTGCTACTAATATACAGATTTGTGTACATTGATTTTGTAACCTGAGACTTTGATGAAGTAATTTATCAACTCCAAGAGCATTTTTGTAGAGTCTTTGGGATCTTCTTAATACAAGATCATATCATCAGTGAAAAGTGATAGTTTGATGTCCTCTTTCCCAATTTGGATACCTTTGCTTTTCTTGCTTGATGGCTTCAACCTCACTGTTAGTTATTGGTCTGTTCCAAATTTCTATTTCTTCCTGATTGAGTCTTGGAAGGTGTGTATTTCCAGGAATTTGTTCATTTTCTCTACATTTTCTAGTATATGTGCTAGAGATTTTTGTAGTATTCACAGATGCTATTTTGTATTTCTGTGGTATCAGTCGTAATATCTCCTTTTTCATTTCTGAGTGAGGTTATTTGGGTCCTTTTTCTTCTATTTCTGGTTCTTCTAGCAAGGGGTCTATTGATTTTGTTTATCTTTTCAAAGAACTAATTTTTGTTTCATTGATCCTTTGTTTGTTTTAATTTTGTTTTATCGGTTTTATCTGACATGACAGTGGTTAGATCTGCTCTCTTTTGGTCTACGGGCAGGGCAGGAGCTGCCTGGGCAAGACTGCAGGGTCAGACCACAACACAGGAACTGCAGAGGTGGAGCGGCATGGGTGGGGAGCAGCTCTGGTGGTGTGGAGACTGTAGATGCAGAGCTTCACAGATGGGGGGGCTGCTCCAGGGGCATTGGGACCATGGAGGTGGAGCTTTGCAGGCGGGGGATGGTTCCAGTGGTATGGAGGTATGTTTGATAGTTCAGGAAATGTGGAGTTGGAGCTGCATGGGTGGGGGAAAGCAACAGCAGTACAGGTGGAGCTGCATGGCTATGGAGCAGCTCTGGTGGTGCAGAGTCGTGTGGGCCGAGGGCAGGTCTGGTTGTGTGGATGCTGCAGAGATGGAGTTGCACAGGGTGGGTGGTGAGGTGGGGGTCAAGGAGAGTTGGGTTGTAGGCTGGGGTTGCCAGGTTGCAGGCTGGGATTGCCAGGTGGCTGGAATTCTCTCCGTGTGCAGGTCCCACTGAGGCAGTTACTGCCAGGCTTCTCAGGTGGTGTCTATGGCACCTGAGGTGCCCCTCTGCTTAGATTTCATGTTGGAGGGAAAGGGTACTTGACTCCCAGTCACAGGGTGTGGCGTGGGGGATTGTCTGCCTTGCCCACTCCCTCCCTGCCCCAGCAGGAGAGATGCAAAGGTGGCTGTTGCAAAGCCAAGCCCCATGTATGCAGATCTGGCACCTTGTACTCTAGAGCTCAGAATGGTGTCTGTTGCAGTAACCCAGGATTGGTAGCCACCAGATCCCTGCTGTGCCCACTTTCTGGTACAATGTGTCTGCACAGACTCCACGCAGCTTTTTGATCAGTCCAGAGGTCTGCGGTGGTGGTGAGGGCCCTCTCACAGCTCAGGCCACAATGCCTGCTGAGTGAGTGGGGAGCTCCAGGCCTCTCTCCTTCTGTTCTTACTCATGTGTGAATGTTTCCCCTAGGTTCCTTCCAATCTTGCCAAATGAATTGTCCCATTACCTTCTCCTTCACTCTGAATGTCCTCTGTCACTTTTCTGGAGTTTTACAGTGTTCTCTCCAAGAAGAGGCATCCATAGATTGGCATCTCCCTGCAACTTTCCATTCTCACCTTGAGAGCAGTGTATGCAGGCTGCTTCCAGTCCACCATCTTGCCCCTCTTCAGACTGTCTAGTTTTTATAGCTGTTCTCAATTACTCTATCATAGCCAGAAGTGGAAATGCATATTCTCTTTTGAAGTATTAATTTAAAATTTTTGGATTTTGTTTAGAGAGAAAGTAAAATTATTTCTATATAAATCCGGTCCTGATGTCTGGTCTGAACTCTGCCTGGATGGCAACATAATAACTCCTAGGATTATTTTCTTATGTAAACCTCCAAATTGATCCCTTATTTTATCTTTTCATATTTGAAACTTTGAGAAAGTTTTTTGTACTAAATGGATTGGAGAAATATATCTTAATCCTTTATACCACAACCCTATAGTTCTTTTAAAGATGCTTATGATTCCATTCCTCTATATCTGAATAAGAGGACGACCTTTATCCTTCCTCTTATCCTTACTCCTTTTCTAGCTTCAGACAATTAGAAAACAACTAGCCTCACCCCTGGCGTAAAATTAATACAAAATAAATGTTGATGAATGTACGAATAACAAATAAACAAATCAAATTACTTCATTCTGTAAAAATTGGTTGAGAGATTTATTTCATTCTTCTCTTTCATTGTTTGCCCTTCCCCTATTTTAATAAAAACATTATCTAACATTCATACTAACTTGAGGCTACTCTCCGAGGGTCTGTTGTGAGATATAAGGGAATGAATTTCACAAATTTTAGTTTATGTAAAGGTATGTCAATAAATTCATCTATTTGCTCCAAATCATTTATTTGCCTGCAACCCAGAAATATTAATAATTTTTGACTCTTGGCTATATATACTTGGCTAGTCTTGACTGGTATAAACAGTTCTTCTGTGACTTCTATTTTGAAATATAACATAGCTGGTGAGACATAGCTAAATTGATTGCTCATTGTCTGGTCTCATTTTTGAAAGTATCTCTCCTCAAAAATAGGAAATCTCTGTGTTATGTATTGAATTTCCATCAGGGCCTCTCTGTCAGGTTTCTCCATCTTTGCACATTTTTTCTTATGCTTTGAATGTCCTCATTTTTGCCTGTCTAGTGAATTATGTACTTCAATGCCCAAAAATGTTCTCCTTTGTGAAGTTTTACCTAGTAACTATATAACATCACATGCTTTCTCTTCTTGCATCCTTTGTTTCCCGATTCTCTACTATAGGGCTTGTCATTGCAGTGAATTATTTACGCATCTCTCTTCCTCACTAGACTTTCACATGGTCACAAGCATGGCCTTACTCTTCTATCTTCAGTGCCCAACACAGTACCTAATACCTGTTAGTTCCTCAGTACAGTTTTCTCAAAGATAACTTTCAAACATCAAATTCACCCTTTTTTAGTGTACAATTCAGTGGTTTTCAGTTTATTCATAAAGTTGTGCAACCACTACCACTACATAATTCCATAATCTTTTCATAACTCCAAACAGAAACCCCATACTCATTAGCAGACTTCCCTCATTTTCCACTTTCCCCAGCCCCTGGCAATCACTAATCTGTTTTCTATATATGAGTTTGCATATTCTGAACAGTTTGAATAAACGGAATCACACAATATGTGGCCTTTTCTGTCTGACTTCTTTCACTTAGCAGAAAAATTTCAAGGCTCTTCCATGTTTTAGCCTAACTTAGTATTAATACTTTAATGATTTTTATGGGTGAATAGTATTCTATTATATGGATATACCACATTTTTTTTATCTAGTCAGCCATTGATGGACACTTGGGTTGTTTCCACTTTTTGGCTATTATGAATAATGCTACTATGAACATTTGTGTACAAGTTTTTGCATGGATATATGTATTCCATTCTCTTGGATATATAGGTAGAAGTGGAATTGTTGGTAACTCTTACATTTAATTTATTGAGTAACGGCCAAACTGTTTTCCAAAGTTTTGTTACCATTTTACATTCTTACCTGCAGTGCATGAGGATTCCAATTTCTCAGAATCCTTTCCAACACTTGTTGTTATCTGTTTTATTGATTATAGGCATCTTAGTGGATGTAAAGTGGGATCTCATTATAGTTTGGATTTACATTTCCGTAATGAGTAATGATATTGAGCATCTTTTCATATACTTATCAATGGCTCCTTTTAAAATTGGGTAATTGGTCTATTTATTATTGAGTGTGAGCACTCTTTATATATTTTGGATATTAAACTCTTATCAGATGTGTGATTTGTAAATATGTTCTCCCATTATGTGAAATGTCTTTTCACTTTCTTGATAGTGTCCTTTGATGCACACAAGTTTTTAATTTTGATGAAGTTCAATTTATCTATTTTGTTTTGTTTTGTTTTCTTGTGCTTTTGATGTCGTGTCTGAGAAATCATTGCCTAATACAAGGTCACAAAGATTTACACCTATATTTTCTTTCAAGAATTTTATAATTTAGCTTTTACACTTAGGTCTTTGATCCATTTTGAGTTAATTTTTGTACATGATGTGAGTTAATTTTTGTATATGTTGTAAGGTAGGAGTTTAATTTCATGTTCCAGTCATCTCAGCACCATTTATTGAAAAGATGATTCTTTCCCCCAATGAATTGCCTTGCCACTCTTTTCCAAAATCAATTGACCATAAATATATGGATTAATTTTTTGACTCTCAATTTTATTGCATTGATCTATGTGTCTTTTATAATGATGGTACTACACAGTCTTGATTACTATAGCTTTGTAGAAAGTTTTGAAATTTCACTTCCTGCTTGTATAGATCCTGAAGGTTAGCCAGATGTGAGCACATAGGACCTTTTCAGGTCTTTCCTGAGTATGTACACAGCCCTGGTCATGCACATAGTCCTAAATATGCACATGGCTTTCCACATTTCCAGGAATGTGTCAGAGCTTTTCAAAGCCCCTCTAGATATCTCACTCCTCAGCTTTTCCTTTTAAGCTCTTTGGCTTGCCTGTTGTATGTCCCAAATGTTATCCACCACCTCAAGCAGCCATGACTGCCTATGATTGTTTTTGACAAATGCCCTCAAAAAAATGTTTTCACTAAGCAAGCTCTGTGTCAGCTCAAATAAAAAAGACAGTCTTGAAGTGGGACTTTCATGGAACCACCAGATGGAACAAATAATGACATTTTCGGGGGAAGGTGGCTTTGTGGAAATTCCAATCCCATCCTGTCCTGTCTGTCTACTGGCTGCTACACTCCTGGTTTTCACCATGTTTATAGGCTGTTGGTTTTTAAGGCCATTATAGAGCTGGGGCAGTGGGGTATGGGAATAGGACAAGTTAAATGACCATGAAACTCACTTTTCTTATCGGAATTTGTTCATTTTTCTTAAATAAATGTTCCCCAGATTGCTGTAAGCCTTTGATTAATATTAAGAGTTCTAAAAAAGAAGTTGATTCTGACAATGCTCATGGATTGGAAGAGTCACCATTGTTAAAATGTTTATACCGCCCAAAATAATTTATAGATTTGAGGAAATTCCCATTACACTACTAAGTTCATTTTTCACAGATATAGGAAAAAAGAATCCTAAACTTCATATGGAACCAAAAAGAGTCCGAGTAACCAAAGCAATCTTAAACAAAACAAAACAAAATCCCCAAATCTGGAGGCATCATATTATCTTACTTCAAATTATACTACAAGTCTACAGTAACCAAAACAGCACAGCAATGGTATAAACGTAGAGACATAGACCAGTGGAATAGAATAGAGAACCCAGAAATAAAACCACATAGCTATGACCAACTGATCTTCAACAAAGCAGACAACAACATACATTGGGAAAAGGATGCTCTACTCAACAAATCGTCCTGGGAAAATTGGATAGCCACATGCAGAAGAATGAAACCTGAAACCATAAAAATTATGTTAGAAAATATAGAAAAACTCTTCTATACATCAGCTTAGGCAAAGATCCAAATGCAAATATGGCAGCAACAAAAATAGATAAATAGCACTTAATTAAATTAAAAAGTTTCTGTATAGCAAGGAAAATAATCAACAGAGTATATAGATAACCTACAGAATGGGAAAAAATATTCACAAACTTGCATCTGACAAAGAACTATAGAATCTACAAAGAACTCAAGCAAATCAGCAAGAAAAAAAACCCAAATAACTCATCAGAAGGTAGCAAAAGACAGGAAAAGAGTTTTTCCAAAAGAAGATAGACAAATGGCTAACAAACATTAAAAAATGTTCAACATCACTAATCATAAAGGAAATGCAAACTAAAACCACAATGAGATACCACCTTACCCCTATCAAAATTGCCATTATTAAAAAATCAAAAAACAAATGTTGGCATGTATGTGGTGGAAAAAGGATCACTTATACATTATTGGTGGGACTGTAAATTAGTACAACCTCTATGGAAAACAGTATGGTGATTCCTCAAATAAATAAAGGTAGATCTATGATTTGATCCAGCAATCCTACTACTGGATAGCTACGCAAAAGAAAAGAAGTCATTTTATCAAGAAGACCTGTACCTGAATGTATATCACAGCACAATTTACAATTTCAAAGATATGGAATCAATCTAAGTGCCCATCAGTTGATGAGCAGATAAAGAAAATGTGGTGTGTGTACACACACACACACACACACACACACGCACACACACACAAAACATGGGGCACTACTCAGCTACAAAAAGGAATGAAATAATGTCTTTTGCATCAACTTGGATGGAACTGGAGATCATTATTCTAAGTGTAGAATCTCAGGAATGGAAAAACAAATACTACATGTTTTCACTAGTTAAGTGGGAGCTAAACTATGGGTATACACAGCCATAAAGTGGTGTAAAGAACATTGGAAACTAAGAAGGGGGAAGGTTGGGAGGGGAATAAGGGATAAAAACTTACTTATTGGGTATAACGTACACTATTCTGGTGACAGGCACACTAAAAGTTGGTGACTTCATTATACAATTTATCCATGTAACAAAAACACTTGTACCCCCTTAATAGTTTAAAATAAAAAATATTAAAAAAATAAAATTATCAATCATCAAAAAAAAAGAGCAGAGGATTTTTGGTGGTCCTATCTTCCCTATTTTTCTTGTCATCATCAGTACATATTTTTGAATGAATGAATGAATGGAAATACATGTGCTCACTGAAATGCCCTCACGTTGCCCAATTTAGCCAAGAAACTAATTTTTTGAGTTGATTTATCTGCTATAACGTGCAGACACTGGGTTAATCAAGCCCTGAAATGGACTGATGTAACAGGAAGTGAGATGGCATAGAAGTTGCTTTCAGTATTCAGGTGCTTTATATTGGCTGTCCAGATTTTTTACTCAGGTATGGAGGGCACCACCTGCTGCATTTCTGATGATTTAATTACTTCCTGTCTTCTTTCTATGGCTTTCAACCATGGTCTTTCGTCTTGTATTTACAGTCATATGCCTTTGGTTCTTATTTTTTTCCTAATTTTAGCAGCTGTCTTGCCTTGAATTTAGAGCCTCCAAACCCTTTTCTTTGTTAATTTCTCTATTTTTTGTACTCACTGAGTTTTCCTAATGCAAATATCTTAATGAATTTTGAGGTGGAATCATCACCTTTTTAAGTCTTCCTGATCCTTCTTGACCAGCAATCTTTGGATACATTTATTTGCTCTCTTTCCTGACCACTACCCTGCATTTTCATCTTGGATGTGATGCTAAGCCTCATGTCCCTTTTCTAGTGATCCTTTGCCCACCAATGTACCCTGCAATGCACACCACCTCAGCAAGATATAAAATCACTAAATTTTTCTTTACTTAGATGTAATTTTACATCTTAATAGATCGAATTAAGTCTGCTCAATTAACGCATTAAAAGATTATGTAACTAGCCTTTAGAGATATGCTAACTCTTTCTAGCCACTGGGATTCAACAAGCTGAATGAGTACATTTTAAGATGTTGGGTATAAAGCAAATATTTGTATATTAGATTATTTTTACCCACTGAAATGTATTCTAATTCTGGAGATAGGTTCCCATATGGGGAAAAAAATCTCTGCACATATTTAAAAATCATAAAAAATCCCCACTTGGGGATCTTTGAAAATACTTTCTGTTCTTGTTATTTTCTTGTGTTAACTAAAATTGTGTGCTTTCTTCTTTCTTCTCCAACCTTCTCTTAGCTTCTCTGTCCAACCAAGATAAAAATGTTCAATCTAGTTAAATACACTTATTGTATCAAAATTTTCTTTTAATTGAATAATCACTTTGCATTTCAATAGCTATTAAAGCACCAAGTAACCATTGGCTATTGTACTTAATTCACCCATGCAATCAGGAACCTAATGAACAATCTTCATGGTCACATTAAGATTTCATGTAAATTATTTACCTGTTTCTCTATTAGATACTTAATTTTTACCTCATAAACTCTTCATTCCTCATGAGATTTAATATGAAATAGCTAGATAGGCAATATTATTTTGAGTTTTGAACTCCACTACAAATTTCAGGAGAAAAGATGACTATATGGAGATAATTTTATTAGATTTAATTCAAATGCTCATTACTAAATGTCCAATATTTAAAAACACTGTCACCTCCTTGCTGAGGAAACTGTTTTTGCTTTTGTTTTAAAAGTCATCAGCTGGATTCACTTCAATTAAGTGTATATTCTTGATTGTTCTGGAAATTGCTTTTAGATACTAACTTATTACAAAAGTACTTTAAAAGGAGATACTGTGACCCCAGCTCTGTTTCCCTAA
The DNA here is from genome assembly GCA_963575035.1 of Avahi laniger. NCBI lineage: Eukaryota > Metazoa > Chordata > Mammalia > Primates > Indriidae > Avahi > Avahi laniger. Next base: position 31,213 of record CAUYSK010002667.1, on the reverse strand, counting down.
GGATTTATTTTGATGCCAGTCAAAGAGACAAGACTGGAAGACTGGGACAAAAATTTAATAACATTTTAGTGCCCTCATATTCTAAATATGTATATAGTCCAAACTATACCAAATAAATGAAGTGTAAAGCAGGATTTGTCCATGGTAAAGATTTCCCATGCTGTTAATAAATGAGTGATTCCCTCTCTTCAAAAACTGCTATGTAATCAGACCCAGTAACCTTAGGGGATTAAATAATCTACCAGTATCCAGATGTTGATATTGAGACAGAGAAATTGGGACCAATCTTGTTAAGATAAGTTCGGCAGGAAAAAAAAATGAGACAAACATCCTGTCTATGTGTTTTCTCCAAAGTTTTCGCACAAGTTCAACTTAAGATTTGCCACAGTTCATACTACTGGTAGGAATTCAAGTTTTAGTCTTCCTCCAAATAAATAAACTTGTTGCCATTTGTGGTGGGCAGGAAAGTGGCTTTTGAAAAATCAATGCATTTTATCCATTGTGGTTCTTATTTGTTGATTGTTACTAGCCAAATAAGTAAAGGTCAAGTCTCTCTCAGGACTCTAGTGATAAAAAAGAATTTAAAAGTCCCAGGTGCTATGACAAGTGTTGAAACCTTTTTAATTTGGATGCTCCAAATTGCAATAGGAACATGGAAACTCTCCCAGTAGTCTTTTTCTAAGGTCCTCAGAATGAATTGGAACATGATGTAGAGATATCAGAATTCATGTCTCTTGCCTTATAAAGCCAGGCCTAAATACTGGGTAGTATCTCCCTGACATCTGAGATTTGGATTAGTATTTTTCAAGCGAATGAAGAAAAGGTGCCAGCAATTGGCCTTCAATTTTTGTGATGACATCCACACCAGCAATAAAACCTACCCTATTTGAGGCCTATCATCTAAAGAACATACACAAATCATGGTAGCTTCCTTCTTGGCTTGGATAGTTTACAAACACAAACCCAGGCCTGGACTTGCTTTCCCCACTGCTTTCCCCACTACATATGAAAAGTGTAAGGGGAGCTGAAGACAAATCAGCCTCACTTTCTCCTTGGAAAAGTCAGGATATTTTACTGTGAGTCACAAGCAGGACAGGCCCCACTCAGAGGATCAGTGTCAGCTCTGTGTTCTCTGGCCTGAGGGCGCTAGATTGTCCAGGTATGCAACCCTTCGGCTGCAGAGTGCTGGATATTCAAGGATCCCACTGTTGTTCCTGTCCCAGCCCTCCTACGTAGATCCACAGCGCTCCATGAAACACCCACCCAACCCATCATCATTCAGAAATAGTCACAGTTTGAATCAATTGAAGTTTGGAAATGATTCCAGAGCCATTTGGACCTGGACAAGGAACTCATTAAATGAAAATCCAAACCGATTCAAATATTGGACCAATTATAGTCTGATACAAGCACATGCTAAAGTGATTTCAGATTTGAATCCCTCAGACACTGAGCAAATTCAACTTAGTGAAAATATTAAACATATCAGAGTATTTGGGGAATAACAAGAGGTGTCCTCTCCCGATCTATCCCCTGACCCTGCTCTATTCCCATCTCTCACAAGCATTCACCATGGCTATGTTGTCTCAAGGATGCTCTGGACCTGGGCTTTTGGCTGGTCTGGCCCACTCCTCAGAATACCAGCCACACCCTGCCACCAATAAGGCACAAGGAGCCCCCGTCAGTTATTAGCTTTCACAAACATCTCTTACTGGAAGGCACCAGATTCTAATTTGCCTTTCCTTGGATACTTGTTTGTGTATTTTCAGAGGCTAAAAGAATTCCAAGGCTTAAAGGACGTGATGGTCAAGAAACGTCAGGCTTTCAGCCACTGGAAACTGAGCCACTCCAAGAAGACCTTCTGTCCCTGGAGGTACAGGCCTAGGTGAGGGATTGCCTCATTTACCTCACATTTGGAAGGTCTTTCTCGTTTTAATCTGCTTTTCCTGCTGTATTCCATTCTTGGCTTAGAGGAGCAATGAGGTAGACCAGGTTAGCCCTCCAGGTGAAAAGCATTTGTAAGAAAAAGCCTTTCTGATCCCTGCCCCTGTGTCGAATTGTGAGGTAGATGAAGGATACCTAAGGGCAGAGGTCCTCAAACTTGGTTGGCACCTGGGCTCACTGAGCTACAGTATTACTGGAAGGAGTTACAGTATTTCCATTTTTAAAAGGTTCCCCCAGGTGATTTTGAAGTAGCTATATGAGCATTTAGGTAATGTTGATGTAAGGCACTCTTTTCCTTTTCATTAGCTTTCTCCCCTAATGCCTCTTCAGCTCCCATCACAAGGTCCTCAGTGCTGTCTCTGGTTTTCCAGGCTCCCCAGACCGTGGCATCATAGCCATGAAAGGCCTCCCTATTGTCTTCCCCAGCACCTCATCCATGAGCGCACGCGTGCGCATACACACACACACACACACACACACACACACACTCAGTGCTCTCAGTCCTATCTAATAGATTGAACATAAGCCAAAGAAATTATACTAAATTACAATGAAATCCTCAATAAGGTTAATACGGGAGTGACTGCATTTTGAAAGAAGACACAAAGTTTAGGGACCACAATCACTTGGGGGAGAGGAGATGTTATTGATCAAGGCAGCTTTCTTTAAGACCTATTCACATTGTGTAGAGAATGCTTACCCCTATCTCTCTGTAGTACTGACTCTCACCTTCCAAAGGTGGGCCCCAGTCATTCACATTCAGAAAAGCCAGAACCAGCTCTCCATAGCAACATGGAAAGTATAGAGACAGCTGTGCTATTGCTCCTAATCTGCTCCAGACAGCAGTGGGAGAGAACTCCATCTGCTACGGCTGTCTAACGGTGCTTTGGCCAATGGCTGTGGCATATCCAGCTGGGATGGTGCCACCGCTAGATTAGCATCCTCAAGGACGGACTTACCTTTCTTGCTTTGCTTACTCGCTGCACCTGACTACACTCCAACGTCGTAGCTCAGGATCCCACTGGTTTGTGAAAGTTTCAAGTCTCAGTTACCCCAACACCAGAAAGTTATGCAAGCAACCTTTTTTTTTTTGGCCACTATGTAAGGAGCTGGGAGGACCCAATAATTTACTCAAAGGAGAAAGGAAAATGATACATTTCTTGGGATCCTGAAAACAGGGTGTATTTATATTACTGGCCACATTAAATCCTTTCATGCTTTTCGGAATGTAATAGAAAAAACAACTGCATAATCTTGGAAAGTGAAAGGCAAAGCAGAGACCCTGTGTTGAGGGGTCTTCAATCTTAGGTGTTTCCAGGGATACTTCTCATTTAAATCAGAAGCAGGAAGCTCAGCCCTATTCCCTCTTGACATGGCTTTTCAGCTAAGTCTTCCAAGATTCTTACTGCTAGTTGAGATACTGGTCTCCCAGGAACTGAAGAGAGTCCAGGACTGAGCTCACCATGACCACAGGAAATTCAACTCATGCTAATGACCTGTGGTGCCTGCCAGCCTGAGTGAGATGCAAGCCAGAGACTCAAGAAGCCAAAGGTTCTCTGGAGTCATCTCCCTTCTGCTTTGCAGTTTCACTTGATGTTTCCGATACAGAGATAGCCTGTAGAACCTAAAGTCTTCAGCTAGACTTTAAGATGAGACTGAATTGGAGGTTTACTTAAATCTGCTATTCTCTTCCCATGTGATACCCTGTACACTGTCCCTTCATATCTCTCAGTCTCTATTTGCATTCATTTTGCTTCCAGCTTATGGTGATTTCTTCTAGGAAAAGTCAGCTGAAGGCTTCAAAGCTCCTGAGACTGACTGCAGCTGTTTGCTGTATGTCTAAGTCCTCTGACACTGGCTGGGCATCAGAAATGTTTTGTGATTCTTGGGCCACACCCCATACTACTATACCAGAATCTCTGTGTTGGGGCCAGGTATCAGGGTTGTTTTCAGTGTCCTAAGTGATTATGACGTGATACTCCTATTGCATTCCCACTAGGCTAGTCATTCCATGATCAATCTCTCTCCTGTTTGAGACTGAGAATTGGGTCTCCTGACTTCTAATTCTTGATTTGCCACTAAACTTGCTGCATGAACTTTCCCAAAGTCACTTGATTCTCATGGGCTTCAGGTTCCTTTCCTGCAAGGAGGTGGGAGTAGGATGGGGTGAGAGGCTAGACCATATCAGTGGTTATCAGATCTAATTCCACAACATGTTAATTTTGGGAACGTTCGCAAACATTTGGATATGGTGGTTGAGGTTTGTTTCTCTACATTCCATCCTCCTCCATCCTCTGTCACTCCACAATCTTTCTGAGATTTGGCACATTCTGAAGCTAGGATGCCAGAAGGAAACAGATGCCCTTTTAGCATAATAATATATGGAAGCTTTCCTTGCAGAGATTAATTTTGATGGTGTAAAAGGTCTTATAAACTTTTTAATAATCACCCTGATGCTAGAGAATTAATGATTTTTCAGAGGTTATTATGTCTCCCCTCCTCTCACAGTATCCAGAACCATCCCAGCTTGACCAGACCGAGATAAATGATTTAATTGAATAGGAAGCAAAGGGAGCGTTAGCAAATTGTATATTATGAAGGGCCTTGGGAGAGGGCAGGGGGAAAAAGCCCAAGAAAAGAGGTTTCTTTGCTGATCACAAAGGGGATGGCTCCACGGCGGCCTTCAGAGTTACGATCCCGTATATATTAATGGAGGAGACAGGAGTGGGGATATTTACAATAGAGTGAGAAAAGCCATTCCAGACTCTGCTCTGAGCTGTTGACTGGGTTGGAATATACCACTCAAATTCAAAAGCCTTTTGGATATTGTGTAAGTACGGTAAGATCTTAAGGTGTTTTGATGTTGGAATTTACAATCCATCTATAAGTGCAAGGGTACATTGCACTTATAGGTGCAATGTGATCATTATAGGTGATCATTCTTGGAGAGTGTCTGGTTTAATAGGTCTGGAGTGGGACCCAGGCTTCTGTAGTTTTAAGTATCTGCAGGTGATCTTTATTTATAGCTGGTATTCAGATTTACATTATTAAGTTAATTTTCATATTTTCTTTCAACTTGTCCAATTTCTTACCATTCTCTCTCCCACCATCGAAATTCTCTCCTGCTTTTGTGGGAAAAGGCTCCCCTTCTCCAAGTCAGAATCCTCTTTGCCTCAGGGCACTTGGTTTGACAAGCAGAGCACAAGCTAGATTTCGCTTCCTACTTGCCCCATTGGCTGGGTGCTCTGTGTAGGGCACAACTTGCACTCTGTAACCAAAGGAGGGAAAAGGATATGGGCTTTGGAGACAGCAGTTCTGTGTTTCAGTCACAACTCTACTTTCTAGCTCTCGAACTTGGACAAGTTACTTAATCTCTTTGAACCTCAGTTTGATTATATGTCAAAGAGGGATAAAGATGTCTACTAAAACGACCAAATCAAATGGCAATAGTAAACCTACCAAATCAATTCTCAGGCTTCATTTGATTGACATGCAACATTTGCCACATTTGATCATTTGTTTTCTGGATTTACTTCCTCTGCTTAGTTTCTTGGACACTATTCTCTATTCATTTTTTTTTCTTTCCTCTGTTGCTATTCTTTCCCAGTCTCTTTTGCTGAATTATTTTTACCTTCCCTACTCCTAATCATTGGGGTGTCCAGGACTCAGTCATCTGTTTATACTTATTTCCTAGAGAATCTCATCCAGTCTTATGACTTTATTTATTTACTTGTTTTTTTGCTTGAAGTTGAAGTAAATTTTATTGCTACAGTTTTGAAACATGAACAAAAACGATTCAATATTTAAAATAATAATGACTCATCCAGTTTTAGGAAGTTAAATATCATTCTTATGCTGATGACCCTCAATGTGTTTCTAGCTTTAACTTTTACCCTGAATTCTAAACTCTTCTACTAAACAACTCTACTTGGATATATTAATGTAATAGGCGTCTCAAACTTAATATGTCCAAACCAAACTCCTCATTTTCCTCCCCAAACTTATTTTTTCCACCACCTTCCCCATCTAAATGAATAACGTCTCCACTTGTCCCATTTCTCAGGCCTAAAGCCATTTTATCTCAATTCACAGTTCTAATTCATCAAAAAATCTATTGGCTCTACCTTAAACTATATCCATGTGGCCTCTACTACTGCTATACTCGTTCAATCCTCCATCATCTCTCTCCTACCTATTGCAATAAAGGAGTAACTTGTCCCTTCCATCCACCTTCCTCCACCATAGTCTGTATTCCACATGACATGCAAAGAGATCGCTTATCTGGTCAAAATCCTTCTATGCCTTCCCCTCTCACTGAAAATAAAATAAAAAAGTCTCATAGCTTTGCCATGAGGGTTTACATGATATGTTTCTTCTCTATTATTTCTCTAATCTCATAGATCATTTAGCATCTTTGATCACTCCTTTCCAGATACACTGGCTTCCATATTGGTCCTCAAACATGCCACATGTGTTTGTGCCTCAGGGCCTTTGCATTGCCTAGCCCTCTTCCAAGAATACTCTCTTTTTCCACATGTCTATAGCTCATCGGCTTACTTTGTTTAGTTCTTTGCTCAAAAATTACCTTATCACAAAGTGCTTCCTTGGTCCTTTATCTAAAACAGAACACCATCCCAACTCCCACAACTCTTCATTTTCTTACCCAGTTATATTTTTCTTCATATAATGTATCATGACTTGACATAATTACATATTTATTTTTTGACATAATTATATGTTTATTTGCTGTTTTTTTGTTTGTTGTCTCCTCTCACTTGAAATTAAGCATGTAAAATTAGCTGCACCCTTAACATCTAGAAAAGTGTCTGGCATATAATATAGGGCTAATATTTGTTGAATGAGCACATAAAAGTATGTGAGTTATATAATAAATGAGATATACACCTGAAGGGTTTGGTATGCATGACACTTGCATGACACTTATAGATATTTAGTAACTGGTCATTTCCTCTCCACTTCTAGCTTTTGTCTCTCCTTTCTCAAGGAGTTTGTTGAACTCCTACTATAAGCTACTCACTCTGCTGAATATGGTGATGGAATTGTCTCATCTACAAACAGCTCATTTTCTAGTCACTGTATGCTAGTGGGAAAGATAGACCTATAAAGAAATAATCCCCAGAGAATGTGGTTAAGAGCTACAAAAGAGAAAGTGTACTATGAGAACACACACAAGGTGACAGAGTGTCACAGTGCGGTGACATTTAAGCTGAGCCAGTGACATTTAAGGGACTTTTGTGCAATAAGGGGGAAGGATATTTCATTCAGAAGGGCCTCTAGTGTGCTACAGAGACATGAAAGTGCCCTGCACCAAGGTACACTACTTCGTAGTTGCTTAGTTTAAGAGAAAGACTAGCAGAGTGAAATGAAGAAAAAGTACAGAAATTAAAGTCTAATTATTGATATCACTATCTCTTCCATTATCCTGATATGAAACATTATATTTTTCAAATATGTAAACCTTCTGTATTTCTTTTAGCTTTAACAATATATCAGTAGATAGTGATCCCCTTATCATACAAGTGAGAAAACTAAAGCTAAAAGAGGTTACATGGTTTGTTTAAGACTATACAAAAAGCTGATAGAGAATGAATGGTTAGAACTCAAGACTCCTATCTGGTTGCCAATATGAAGTGAAAGGCAAATGACTGACTTCTCCAACTAGTTAAACATATTTCCACAACTGCTTTCTAGATCTAAGGATTTCATGTTGCTCATTTTCGTTTAGTTTTTTAAAGTTGTATTTTTAGTTGACACATAATTATTGTACATATTTATGGGTTATAGTGTGATGTTTCAATACATGTATATAATGCATAATGATTAAATCAGGGTATTCATCATATTCATCACCTCAAACATTTATCATTTCCTTGTGGTGAGAACATTAAAAATCCCCTCTTCCAGTTATTTTGAAATATATAATATTATTAACTATAGTCATCTTACTGTGCAATAAAATATCAGAACTTATCTTCCTATCTAACTAACTTTGTACCCATTTTCTGACATCTCCCCATTGGCCCTTCCTTCTACACCCTCCCAGCCTTTGGTAACCATTATTCTACTCTGTGCTTCTATGAGATTAGCTTTTATAGATTCCACAAATAAGTGACATTATGCATTATTTGCCTTTCTGTGCCTGGCTTATTTCACTTAACATAATATCCTCTAGGTTCATTCATGTTGCCTCAAATGACAGGATTTCGTTCCTTTTTATGGCTGAATAGTATTCCATTGTGTATATATACCACATTTTCTTTATCCATTCATCTGTTGATGGACATTTAGGTTTATTTCACATCTTGGATATTTTGAATAGCGCTGTAATAAACATGGGAGTGAAGATATCTCTTTGACATACTGATTTCATTTCCATTGGATAAATACCCAGTAATGGGATTGCTGGATCATATGGTAGTTCTATTTTTAATTTTTGGAGAAAACTACATACTATTTTCCATATTGACTGTACTAGTTTACATTTCTACCACAGCGTATGTGGATTCCCATTTCTCCACATCAATGCCAGCATTTGTTGTTTTTTGCCTTTTTGTTAATGGCCATTCTAATTGGGCTGAGGTGACATCTCATTGTGGTTTTGATTTGCATTTCCCTGATGATTAGTGATGTTGAGTATTTTTTTTATATACTTGTCCATTTGTATGTCTTATTTTCAGAAATGACTATTCAGATCTTTTGCTCATTTTTAATTATATTATTTGTTTTTTCCTCTTGAGTCATTTGAGTTCCTTGTGTATTCTGCATATTAAAATCTTTTCAGATGGAAGAAAAGAAGTTTGCAATTATTTTTTTCCCATTCTGTAGGTTGCCTCTTTACCGTGTTGATTATTTCCTTTGTTGTGCTTTTCAGTTTAATAAAATCTCATTTGTTGCCTGGGTTTTTGAATTCTTATTCAAAAACATCTTTACCCAGACCAATGTCATAAAGCAGTTCCCCTATACTTTCTTCTAGTAGTTTTATATTTTCCAGTTTTACATTTAAGTATTTAATCCATTTTGAGTTGATTTTTATATATGGTAAGAGATAGGGGTCTATTTTCATTCTTCTGCATGTGGATCACTAGTTGTTCCAGTACCATTTACTGAAGAAATTCTCCTTTCCCTGGTGCATGTTCTTGGTACCTTTCTCAAATATCAGTTGGCTGTAAGTGCATGAATTTATTTCTGGTTTCTCTATTCTGTTCCATTGGTCTATGTGTCTATTTTTATGCCAATATCATGATGTTTTGATTACTATAGTTTTGTAGTATATTTTTAAGTAAGGTAGTGTGATGATTCAAGCTTTGATTTTTTTTTTTTCAGACAGTCTCATTCCATTGCCCTGAGTAGAGTGCCGTGGCTTCAGACTAGCTCACAGCAACCTCAAACTTCTGGGCTCAAGCAATCCTCCTGCCTCAGCCTCCTGAGTAGCTGGGACTACAGGCACACGCCATGACACCTGGCTGATTTTTCTATTTTTAGTAAAGATGGGGTCTCGCTCTTGCTCAGGCTGGTCTCAAATTCCTGAGCTCAAGCAATCCTCCTGCCTCAGCCTCCCAGAATGCTCGGATTACAGGTATGAGCCACCACACCCAGACTCCAGCTTTGCTCTTTTTGCTTAAGATTGCTTTGGCTACTTGGGGTCTTTAGTGGTTTAATATAAATATTAGGATTTTTTTTCTATTTCTGTGAAGAATGCCTTTGGTATTTTGATAGGGATTGCACTGAATCTGTTGATTGCTTTGGGCACTATGGACATTTTAACAATATTAATTCTTCCAAACCATGATTATGGAATAGCTTTCCATTTATTTCTGTCCTCTTCAATTTCTTTCATCAGTGTTTTATAATTTTCATTGTAGAAATCTTTCACCTCCATGGTTAAATTTATTCTTAGGTGTTTTTTTTTTAACTATTGTAAATGGGATTGCTTTCTTGATATCTTTTTCAGATAATTTACTATTGGCATATAGAAAGGGTACCAATTTTTTTATGTTGATTTTGTATTATACAATGTGACTTAATTTATTTATTAGTTCTAATAGTTTTGTGGTGGAGTCTTTAGAGTTTTCCATATATAAGGTCATGTCATCTGCAAACAGGGACAAATTGACTTCTTCTTTTCTAATTTGGATGTCCTTTATTTCTTTTTCTTGTCAAATTGCTTTGGCTAGGACTTTCAGTACTATGTTGAATAAAATGGTGACAGTGGGCATCTTTGTTTTGTTCTTGATATGAGAGGAAAATAATTCAACTTTCTCCTATTTAGCGTAATGTTAGCTGTGCATTCGTCATACATGGGCTTCATTATATTCTGGTACATTCCTTCTATACCTAATTTGTTGCAAATTTCTATTCTGAAGGAATGTAAAATTTTATCAAATGATTTTTATGCATCTACTGAAATGATCACATAATTTTTATCCTTGATTCTGCTAATGTGATGTATCATTTTTATTGATTTGTGTTAAGTTAAACAATCTTGCATCCCTGGGATGAATCCTACTTGATCATTGTTAATGATCTTTTTAATGAATTACTGAATTCAGTTTGCTAGTATTTTTTTTGAGGATTTTCACATCTATGTTCATTAAGGATATTGGTCTGTAGTTTTCTTTTTCTGTTGGATATTTTGCTGGCTTTAGTATCAGGGTGATACTGACTTTATAGAATAAGTTAGGGAGAATTCCCTTCTTCTCGGTGTTATGGAACAATTTCAGTAGGGTAGCTACCAATTATTCTTTGTAGGTCTGGAAGAATTCAACTGTGAATCCATCTGTTCCTGGGCTTTTTTGTTGTTGTTGTTATTTTGGGGAGATTTCTTATTACTGATGCAATCTTGCTATTCATTATTGGTCTGTTCAGGATTTCTGTTTCTACCTGATTCAAGCTTGGGAGGTTGTATGTTTACAGAAATTTATCCATTTCCTCTAGATTTTCTAGTTTGTGTGCATAGAGGTGTTCATAATTATATCAGATAATCATTTGCATTTCTGTGGTTATCAGCTGTAAAGTCTGTTTTTTCATTTTTTTGATCTTTAAAAATTTTTTATTTTTAATTATTATAGGCATATACCAGGTTTGTATATATTTATGGGATACATGTGATGTTTTGATATGGGCATATGATATGCAATGATCAAATCAGGGTAATTGGGATATCTATCACCTCAAATATTTATCATATCTTGTGTTAGGAACATTCCAATTCCACGCTTTCAGTTATTTTATTTTATTTTTTCATTTTTTATTCCAGCAGATGTAGGAGATAAAAGTATCTTTTGTTACATGAATGAATTGTATAATGCTGAAGTCAGGGCTTTTAGTGAACCTGTCATCACAATAGTGTACGTTGTACTCAATAGGTAGATTTTCACTCCTCATTTCCCTCCCACCCTCTCCTCATTTTAGTTTTCAATTTCTATTACACCACCTTTTGATCATATATACCCCTTGTTTAGCTTCCACTTATAAGTGAAAACATGTGGTATTTGTTTTTCCATTCCAGAGATACTTCACTTAGGATAATGGTCTCCAGTTCCATACAAGTTGCTGCAAAAGACATTATTTTATTACTTTTTATAGCTGAATAGTACTCAATGGCGTATGTGTGTGTGTGTGTGTGTGTGTGTCACATTTTCTTTATCAACTCATGAGCTGATGAACTTACGTTGATTCCATATCTTTGCAATTGTGAATTGTGCTGCAATAAACACAAGGGCACACGTGTCCTTTTTATAAAATACTTCTTTTCCTTTGGGTAGATATCTAGAAGTGGGATTGCTGGAAAGAATGGGAGGTCTACTTTTAGTTCTTTGAGGAATTTCCATACTGTTTTCCATAGAGGTTGCACTAGTTTACATTTCCACCTAGGTGTATAAGTGTTCCCTTTTCACAGCATCTGTACCAACACCTTTTTTTTTCTTGACTTTTTCATAATGGTCATTCTGACAGGGTTAAGTGGTATCTCATTGTGATTTTAATTTGCTTTTCTCTGATGATTAGTGATGTTGAGCATTTTTTCATATGTTTCTTGGCCATTTGTCTATCTTCTTTTCCAAAAAATCTATTTATGTCTTTCGCCCACTGTTTGATAGTGTTATTTCATTTTTTTCTTGCTGATTTGTTTGAGTTCTTTGTAGATTTTGGATGTTAGTCCTTTGTTACATGGATAATTTGTGAATATATTATCCCGTCTGTAGGTTGTCTATTTGCTCTATTATTTCCTTTGTTGTGCATAAACTTTTTGGTTTAATTAAATCTCATTCATTTATTTTTGTTGTTGCTGTATTTGTGTTAGTCATCAATTCTCTGTCTAGGCCAATATCCAGAAGAGTTTTTCCTATGTTTTCTTCTACAATTTTTATGCTTTCAAGTCTTCCATTTATGTCTTTAATCCACCTTGAGTTAATTTATGTATATGTTGAGAGAAAGGGATCCACTTTCATTCTTCTGCATGTGGTATCCATTTTTCCCAGCACAATTTATCGAATAGGGCATCCATTTCCTACTGTTTGTTTTTTTCTGCTTTGTCAAAAATCAGATGGTTGTAGCTATATAGCTTTATTTCTGTGTTTTATATTCTGTTCCATTGATGTATATGTCTACCTTTATAGCAGTATGATGCTGCTTTGTTTATGATAGCCTTGTGTATAATTTTAAGTCAGGTAATGCAATGCCTCTAGATTTGTTCTTTTTGATTAGGGTTGCTTTGGCTATTCAGGCTCTATTTTCATTCCATATGAATTTCAGGATTATTTTTTCTAGATCTGTGAAAAATGACATTGGCATTTTTGTGGGAATTTTGTTGAATCTGTAAATCACTATGGGAAATATGTACATTTTAACAATGTCGTTTCTTACAATCCATGACCATGGGATGTTTTCCATTTGTTTGTATCATTTATGATATCTTCCAAAGTGTTTTGTAGTTCTCTTTGTAGGGATCTTTCACCTCCTTGGTTAAGTGTATTTCCAGGTATTTTATTTTCTTTGCAGCTATTGTAAATGGTATTGAGTTCTTAATCTGACTCTCAAATTGACTATTATTAGTATACAGAAATACTACTGATTTGTGTACATTAATTTTATAACCTGATACCTTAGTGAATTTATTTATTTATTCCAGGAATCTTTTCATGGAGTCCTTAGGGTTTTATGGATATAAGATCATATCACTGAGAAACAGGGATAGTTTGACCTCCTCTTTCCTGATGCATTTTATTTCTTTCTCTTGCCTGATTGCTCTGGCTAGGACTTCAGTACTATGTTGAATAGAAGTGGTGACAGTGGCCATCCTTGTCTGTTCTGGATCTTATGGGAAATGCTTTTTACTTTTACCCACTCAGTATGATGTTGGCTGAGAGTTTGTCATATATGGCTTTTATTATTTTGAGGTATATTCCTTCTATGCTGATTTTGTTGAGTGCATAGTGGGATGCTGGATTTTATTGAATCCTCTTTCTCTATCTATTGAGATGATCATATGGTTTTTGTTTTTAATTCTTTTCCTGTGGTGAATCACATTTATTGATTCGTGTATGTTGAACCATCCTTGCATCCTGGGATGAAACCTACATGATCATTGTGAATTATCCTTCTGATGTGCTGTTGGGTTTTGTTTGCTAGTATTTTGCTGAGGATTTTTCCATCTATCTTCATTGGGGATATTGGTGTATCATTTTTTTGTTGTTGTTGTGTCCTTTCCTGGCTTTGGTATTAGGGTAATACTGGCTTCGTAGAATGAGTTGGGGGGATTCCCTCCTTCCAGATTGTATGGAATAGTTTCAGTAGGATAGGTGCCAGTTCTGCTTTGTAGGAGTGGTGAAATTCGGCTGTGAATCCATCTGGTCTGGGGCTCTTTTTTATTGGCAGATTATTTTTATTACTGCTTCAATCTCACTACTCATTATTGGTCTGTTCAGCATTTCTATTTCTTTCTGATTCAAACTTGGGGGGTTTTATTTTTCTAAAAATTCATCCATTTCATCTAGATTTTCTAGTTTGTGTACAAAGAGGTTTTCATGATAGTTACAGATGATATTTTATATTACTGTGGTATCAATTATAATGTCTCCTTTTTCATTTCTGATTGAGCTTGTTTGTGTCCTTTCTCTGCTATTTCTAGTTAATGTAGCTAGTGGTCTATCAATTTTTAATTTTTCAGAGAACCAACTTTTTGTTTTATTGATTCTTTGTATTTCTTTTATATTCTATATTATACATATTATATATATGTTTTATATAAACATATATATATAATTTCTTTAGCAAATTTTTCATTCATCTCCTGAATGATTTTTGTTTTTTGTTTTTTTTTTTTAGTTGCTTTCCCATTTTCCCTTGGATTTTCTTGAGCTTCCTTATGATCCATATTTGGAATCCTTTATCTGTCATTTCAGTATTTTCATTTTGGTTGGGATCCATTAATAGGGAACTGGTGTGATCCTTTTGGGGAGAGGATCCTTTCACTCTGATTTTTCATACTTTCACAGTTTTTACCCAGATTTCTTCTGATCTCTATCACCTGTCACTTCTCGTTTCTGAATTTTCTTTTGTTTAGGTGGGACTTTTCCCCTTCTCTCTTATGGGTGTGTCTGTGGCTTATCTTGGGTAAGGACCTTTGGCTTTGCTTGTGTGTACTTTCAGGGGGGCCTAGCCTCTGAATGAATATTTTAGTTATAGACAGTGTTAGTGTGGCAGTGTTCTCAATTGCTAGTTATTTTAGGGCTGTAGAAGTGGTGTACTATGTGTGTGGGCAGATTTCCTGTCTCTTGTTGTGAATGGGGAATGGAGTTCTTTGAAATATTTTCTCTTTCCCCAGCCCTGTGGACTTCTTAACTGTATGAATTATATTGGGACACCCAGTTTAATCTCTAAGTCAATGGGTGGTGCTTGTGGGTAAGAGCAGGCCAAGCCCTATATGATTGAATCAGTAAATGCTATAATGAGTTGTACAAGTAGATCTCCCTGTCAGTAGGTGGTACTTGCAGGTGAGAGTCAGCTGTGGTGGTGTTTTGGGACGTGTCTGGCCCTAGTCAACAGAAGAAGCACTCAGATGTCCCAGGAAATGGGTGGGGCTCTGTAGCTCCCCAGGAACCCCTTATTGTTCTGCACCACATCCAAGGCAGATGAGGGGGTTAAACTGGGTGGAGCTGGATTGGTCAATCCCACATTCAGGATCCACAAAGGTGTGCACAAGAGCTGTCTCAGCAGGAATTGGGGGTCATCTTCTAGGCCATGGGGGAAAGCCACCAGGGAAGGGCTGAGGTGGCTCCACCATGCCAAAAAGTCTATGGGGAAGAATCTGGAATTCAAAGTCCAGCAGGCAGGAGTGGGTTTCACTCTTCTGCCACTTCCCTTGGCCAGCAGATTTCCCTCATGCATCTGGACACAGGTTGCAGCCCAAACCAGCTGAGCTCACTGGCAATGCAGCTGTAGACTGAGTTTCCTTGCCCAGGACCCAACCCCAGACCAAAAGCATAGTTTTGCTTTTGGGATAGGGGTGCTCATGTATGTGCTTCAGCTCAGACACACACTACACTCTCCTTTAGTTCTGCCCTTGTGCTGTCCCTCTCCTTTAGTTTTCCCCTCTCAAGACAAGTTCACAAATCTCTCCTCTGTGCCTCTGAATGACCCAATTGAGTCCCATTGATGTTTTGGGCTTTCTTTGCTCTTTTTCATTTTTTTTTATTTTTTCCCTCCTGACTGTGTTATTTTAAAAGATCTGTCTTCAAGTTCCAACATTCTTTCTTCTGCTTGATGTAGTCTGCTATTGAAGCTCTCGAATGTATTTTTTTTTATTTCAGTTATTGAAGTCTTCAGCTCCAAGAATTTTGGTTTTTTATGGTTGTTATCTTTTTTTTGAATTTCTTGTTCAGATCATGAATTGCTTTCCTGATTTCATTGAATTGTTTATCTGAATTGTCTTGTATCTTGCTGAATTTCTTAAGATCATTATTTTGAATGCCTTTCCAGGCAATTCATAAATTTCTGTTTCTTTGGGGACAGTAACTGAAGATTTTGTTTTATTTTTTTCTTTTGTGGTGTCATGTTTACTTGCTTTTTCATATTTCTTGTATACCTGTGTTGGTGTCTATTCACTCCAATTTTATAGAGTGACTATTGTGGAGAAAGATTTTTTGCCTTCATATGTGTCACAGAATGTTGGTTGAGTAGGGTGCATTGGCTTTGATTCCAGGTGGGTGCAGTAGTGTAGTCTCTGTGCAGTTTCTCCAGCTGTAGTCAACATCAGCAATGCCTGTGAATGCCTCAGTGACCTAGGCAACAGGAGTTTGTGCAATTGCTCTGCTGGGTCAAGTGTAGCCTCCTTACTAGAGCCAGGGGTACCAGGCTATTCTGTATGCCATGAGTACATGGAGGATGCTCTGCCAGGGGTGGGCACAGACTTCCTGCTGAGGAAAGGGGCATTGAGCTGGTCCATGCATTGCAGTTTCATGAGGGATGCTTTGCTGGGGTCAGATGAGGCCTCCCCACAGGGGTTGAGGGTGCTGAGTTGTTTTATAGATTGCAGGTACCTGTTACTTGGCAAGTAGAGCATCATGTGGGCTCAGGCACCAGAGTTATGGTATTTCATTGGGCCCAGGCTCCAAATAGCCAAGATTATGGTGTAGCAGCCACTGGGAGAGGAAAGATGGAGTGCCTCCTAGGCAGTCTATTCCCAGGGGGTAGGGATCTATAGTTGTTTAGTTGGGGGGAATGGTGCACTAACATCTGCAGGCACAGTGTAGTGGTGGCAGACCTCAAGGATGGGAAGATACAGAGGCTATTGGCCCACAGAGAAGGACACACTGTAGTACAGTGTCCATTCCAGAGATGGCACTGTATAGCAGCAGCCTGAATCACAAGGAGGTGGAGCGGGTACCACATGGGCTCCTTCTTTGGAGTAATGCAGCTGTGTGAACTCCAGGTAACTTCCTGGACTGGACTCAGGGCATGTGAGGACTGCAGGATTCTCCTGCAGCAAAGACTGTAGGTGTCTGTGTCTTTAATGAAGGCTCCAGGGGGCCTTCTGCTTACTTTTTCCCTGCAGGGAGAATGCCAGCTGGTTCCAAGCTGATCCTGATTAGGAACATGGGGTGGCAAAGGCAGGATATTTCATTTCCATTTTTTATTCAGCCATCCTTAATCTCCATGCTCCACAGGGTCTCTGCCCCTCTTTTGCTGCACTTAGTGCCCTCCTTTAGATACTCTGGTTGAAATGTGTTTATTTGTTGTTTTGTTCCTTTTCTGTGGGAGGAAGGGATGAGAATTTGGCACGTCCTATAGTCAGTTACCTTGCTGACATCACCTTTTTCTTAATTGGCCAAATCTAACTGACATTTACTAAGAACTTAGCCTACTATGAACTTATCGTATTATGAACTGTATTAGGTTCATCACATATGTTATTAAGTCAGTTTTTACAACAACTGTATGGTAGATAATGTTGCTGTTATAGGTATTATTTTATAAATGAGAAAACTATCACCTTGGTAGACTTTAAATGACTAATTTATTAAAACATAATAAAAAAAAGGCAGTGCCAGATTTTAGAATCAGGTTTGTTCAATGCCAATGCTCCTATGTTTTCAGCTCTGCTACATTTCTTAAATGGGATCTAACCAAACGCCTGAGTCCATGTGTCTATTTGTGCTTCCTCTGTCTTACCTACATGGCAGGATATGGCATTCTTGGCCTTTTAAGTGTTATGCAGAATTGTTTACTCACTGGAAATTTCATCTCCCATTGTAATTTTATATTTATATTTATACACTTCTCTAGCCAAATTATACCACATGTACTCATGTCCTATTTTTCTGCTTTTGCTGTCATATAAGTATGGTCACATGAATCACTCTCATGTATCAAATTATAACACTGCTAAATAGGAAAAAATGACCACCAATTGTAAAATTAGCCTGGTCAATATGATTAGTCTTTATAAGACCATAAACAAAATCAGGAAGAAAATTTTTTCAAGTATTTTGCTGACAGTTCTTGCATAATCCAGTAATCACAAGGAGAAGATGAAACATTTTTTTAAATCTACACATATCCTTTCTTAGATGAATAAAATATTAAAATCTGATTAACCATATATTTTCCTCCAAATAGGTCCTTCTTCTGTTGTGTAGCTCAACTATGTCTTTATTCATCAGGAATTCTATTCCAGACTGGGATATAAATCACAAGTTGCTAAAATTATATGGAAGAAGCAGAAGGAGGAACAAAGTGAGAAAAGGCATGGTAGTAGGAATAGTCATGGTAGACATGGAGTTCTGTGAATCAACCAGCAGTGAGTCAAGCAGTGAGATTCCCTCTCATGCTCCAAATATCTCCTTCTTCTTCCATCTCATCTCTCCTGACCTTTCTTCCATTATCACATCCTCTCTCTCTCTCTCCTGCCCCCCTCTTCCTCTTTCTTTGTATCTCCACAGCTGGAAAATGTTCTCTACAATACTCACGTGATTTTACTGAGTCCACCTAGGTAATGCATACTACTCTTCCCATCTCAAGGTCCTTTACACTAATCAATGTCAATGAAGGCTTTTTTTTTTGTCATGTAAGTTAACATATTCTCAGGTGCTGGGAATTAGAACATGGACATCTTTTAGGGACCATTATTCTTCCTACCACATCGTGGGATATTTTTTGAGAAAGAAAGTGGCATAATAACAGTGGTATTGAGGAAAAAACATTCTCCAATAATTATCCAGTATGGAACTTATCTAGTGCAAAGCTTAGGGCAGGGCCCTGCCTCTGCGGAAAACAACTTCCATGTGTTTTTAGTACAATGCAGATGATGAATCCAGAAGGACATCGGATATGCTTACAGGCATATCACTTTCTCATTCCCATCATGCCCACACGTGTCATTCAGGTCACCAAGGGGACAAATATCCGTAGCTTCCAGAAGCAGCTTCTTCTCTTCATTTCCTATCTCTAAATTGTTCCATGAAAAGAAAGGACACAGAATTGCCATACTAGAAACCAACATTTCAGAAGGGCAAAAAATTTTCCCTTTGTAGGCACTGGGATCTCAGGGGTGACCTTTCACATGAAGCATTCCATTAAATAGTGTAGTTGGGTTACCAAATCTTGAAGTGAGAGGCAACGTTTGAATGACTGTTTCTTGGGTTACCACCAGTATTCTGAAGAGAGAACAATAAGCTCAAGTGCTTTTGAGTAATAATTTATCAGGATGGCTAAATTATGAAAGAATGCTTAAATTAGACAAAAGAAACCCACAGAATGGATGTGGCTCAAATGTTTTCCGATGTAAGCTTCTTTTTGAAAGTAATTTAAATGTCTGTCTGCCTTCTCATTGCATTTATGTGTGATATGTTTGGTAATTAAGTAAGGAGGACAGAAAGAGAATCCCTGTGGTATAAATTCCAGGAACAACTGCAGATTCATCCAAAGGTCACTTATAAATCAGAACAAGCCCAAATTCATAACCTAGTCTCAAATGGAATCCAGTATCCTATAAAAGTGAGACAAAATTATAAAAGCCATTACTTTTACCCCTCAAAATATTTATAAAACACAGGATGCTGTTTTTTCAATCAGGCAATTAACTTGCCCAGGGCGTTCTTAACCATTCATGTTCAATTTACAGCATAAAAATGAACTTTGGCATTTTGCAACTTGCATTGTGTAAAGTATATCATCTATTCTATTTTCTTGGGTGTGTGCAGCTCACTATTTTTGCCTACACATGTTTTCCCAGGGAAAATACGTTATTTAAAGTCAGAACTATTCTTAAGCAGAATAGGAACCATTTGTTCTAACACTTTCTAACTTCTCTTTTGTAAGATTTTCTTCTCCTGAGAAAGTCATCACAGCCCTTCTCCCTGGAACCTACCCCACATGGCCATAGACACTCTTACCTAGAGGTCTATACTTTCCCATTCTACTCCATTGACATTTCTCTAATTGTACCTCTTCCTTTTGGATGCAAGGTGTTGTCTAGCTAATTATAGGCAGATGTAACCTAATGAATGGCTGTGAGAAGGCTAGGTTCCTAACATTTGTAGCCTACATACCCACCCCACTACAATGTTTTAGCTCATTTGAGTAGGTTTTATAAGAGGTGACGTGGGTAATGACACCCAAAAATGGAAGGCCAGGGAAAAGTGCTAAATTTGGGGGCCTCTGGGCATCTACCAGAGAATGTATAATATGTACTGTGGCTCAAGAAAATAGGTGTAAGGAGAGTGGAGAGAATTTCTAAAGGAGAAATTTAAACATATTATAGGAAAATTATGTTTATTCACAGGTTTGCCTTTGCTTCTGGTCTGCCATTTGTGTGGGCATTTTAGTACCCATCAATTGCACTGAGGTGATAGTTAGGGGCAGCCATGTGTCTAGATAGTTTGTGCACTAATGTGTGAATCACAAGTACTTGGGCAACTTCCTTTGAACCCATTTTGTTTGAAAGTTTGAGGGAGAAACAATGAACCTTGGGAGGTGTGAGTTTGTGGCATGTCATATCCAGATAAGCCAAGGGAAAACTGTTAGCATCTTTGGATGCTCTAACCAACCTCAGAAATTCAGAAATACCAGACCAGTACTTTGCTGAAAGACTGCCACTCCCAGGGTTAGTCAATTCCTAGAGAGTAAATAAATTGCCCAGGAGCTCACTGGCAACCAAACCAATCAAGTCAAATACGAACCAACCAATCAAGAGCCCACACCTCAACCATCTCCTTTATTGGGGCTCTCACACTCTGAGCCTCTGTCCACCTGCTCTAATCACCCCAGGCACCAAACAACTAGGAAGAGCACCTATGCCCCAGAGTTTGCAGAAATTATTCAAACTAGCAATCGTAAAGCTACTTACCCGCCTTGTCTGTTTCTTCCCATAGAAAACACAATAAAGGCTGTTGCTCATAATACTCCCCTCTCCCTCTGCCTCCTCCTGACTGAACCAGGTGTTTCGCCATGTGGCCCTGTGGCATTGCATGCCCCCTTCTCTTGGGATCCGTGAATATAACAAATTAAGTTTTCAATGGAAGTCATTTCCTAATCTGTTGGCCTTACCATATGTATATAATAATAAAACCTATATTAAATGATATGGGATAAAACCTACCTGCTCCCTGAAGCAGATGACTTAGCTCTAACAGTCTTTTATCCTCTTACTTGAATAGAAGAACATTGTACTGTCTTTAAAATAGATACTACAGTTATAATAAGGTTTGTTCTTCTGAAGTTACCCAGTTTTTAATGCCAAGAATTTTCTGAATCAGGAGTTCTATAAAGAGAAATTACACAGAAAATCTTGTGTAAGCATCATTGCTTAAGTGGAAGCAAGGGAAAATGTTAGTTTTGTTCTAGGAAACCTTTCATTTTGCTCTATTACAGCTGAACAGCAAAAATCCTTCTAGTGTGCCTTTTGGTTTTCTTTTCTTTTTTTTTTTTAATCCTGTTAGCTTTTCTACCTTCCTTAGCACTTCTTTTTTCTTTGCCTTTGGATACAGAGGAAAAGATACCCTCCTGATAATGTGACTGTATAGGTTTGAGATGTATGTTGGGAAGAATTAGGAAAATACTGAGATAAAATTATCCCTTTAAAAGGCACATGGAGTATAAGGCAAAGCACAAGAAATATATTCTAGTATATGAAAAAATAGATTAGTAATGGGAATGGGAATATTACTGAATATTTACTGAATGAGTTAAATTCTAATCTAGTATGAACAGTGACACTGTGTAGTCTTAATCTATTACCTTACCCTTCTTTACCTTTACTTTTTATTTGAAAAACAATTATTCCAACTCCTATCCAAACATACTTCGTGTAACTGTTGTGAGAAATCATTTGACTTTCAAAATAAGTCTGGAAATTACTTTCAGTTACCATAAAAATTGCAGAGAAGGATTATGTGCAGGACAAAAATTTATGTAAGCATTTGTATCAGGAAATAAACAGGGAAGTACATTTCAGTTAGAGAATCAACACTTTTATTCAAGCTGTGATAAAAGGGGACCATAGTTATTTGGAATCAAGAAAATAATTTAGAGTATTTTTTCCAAAAGTTTTATGTGAATTTTTTATTTTTGTTATTATGTTTGCTTCCAAAAATGTGGCCATTCACAAGACCTCTGGGAAGTCAGACAAAACAGACATATAAGCCTCTGAAATGGGCCATTACTCAAGCTGAAGTACAGTTGGCTGGACATTTAAGAACACAGTGAGAGGAAAAAACAAGGTTACCTTTCTACTCTACCTGAAGTTGCCAAGTGAAACCTTCCAAATATTTTAGAGAAACAAGATGCCTCTGATGCATATTTTCTTTGCCTTTGAGTCTTGCTCAAAATATTTTTTTCAAATGAAAAAAGGAAGAATGAGGGAAACAGACTAGAAGTCAAGGAATTAATTTTGTGCCGAAAGAAAATAAAGCTGTGGAATCTCTGGGCTACCATTGTATAAAAAAGGAAAAGAAGGCCCGGCGCGGTGGCTCACGCCTGTAATCCTAGCTCTCTGGGAGGCCGAGGCGGACGGATTGTTTGAGCTCAGGAGTTCGAAACCAGCCTGAGCAAGAGCGAGACCCCGTCTCTACCAAAAATAGAAAGAAATTAACTGGACAACTAAAAATATATAGAAAAATTAGCCGGGCATGGTGGCGCATGCCTGTAGTCCCAGCTACTCGGGAGGCTGAGGCAGGAGGATCGCTTGAGCCCAGGAGTGTGAGGTTGCTGTGAGCTAGGCTGATGCCACGGCACTCACTCAAGCCGGGGCAAAAGAGTGAGACTCTGTCTCAAAATAAAAAAAAAAAAAAAAAGGAAAAGAAAACAAAACAGCCCTGACATTTAATGCCTTAATTTGCAGATGAAAGAAAGGGTTAAAGACTGAGTTAGGTGGTAGAGGTTATGAATATAAGCCCTAACTTTCGGACACTCCTGATTAGAAACCTGGTTCTGTCATGAGGTAACCATGAGTAAGTTACTTATTCTTGTAATAATTCCCTTGTGATAACAGCATCCTAAAATGACCCCTGTGACCTCTGCCTCCTGGTACCCTTGCCTTTGGGAAACCACCTTCCTTGAGAGTGGGCAGGACTGAGGACTTGCTTCTAACTAATAGAACATGGCAAAGGTGATAGGATATCACTCTTCCGGTTTTGTTGTGTTATAAGTGAAGGGATTTTGCAGATTAAATTCAGGCTCCTTATCAGTTTGACTTTGACTTAATCAAAAGAAGATTATTCTAAATGGGCCTGCCTTAATCAGGTAGTCCTTTAAAAGAGGGCTTATTACTTTCCTGAGCTCAGAGATCCCAGACAACAGAGACTCTCTCCCCTTTTGGCCTTAAAGAAACAAGCCATCATGAATTCCACAGACGTAATAAATTTTGCCAGCATCCACATGAACTTGCAAGAGGACTTCAAGTCTCAGATGAGACTATAGCCTCTTGAACACAGTTTTGTGAGATCCTAAGCAGAGGAGCCAGCTAACCTTTGCCCAGACTCCTGAGCTAACTAACACAACCCTATTCCCTGTATTTCACCACCAACAATCCCTCCTTCCCACCAAAAAAGGGTGGTGGTGGAGGGAATACAGAGATAAAAGAGTGGATACATATTGGGTAGAACTGGTTTGGGGGCAATCACATCCTTACCTATCCCTAACTTGGACAGGCAGAACGGCTTTCAGCAGTGCTGCTGAGGAAGCAGACAATGTACCCTGGAGGAGTGTGGCCTGCCAGGGAGCAGAGAAGTGGTGGGATCGGACGAAAGGACATCCTTCTTTTTCCACTTTTCCCACAGTTCTGCCTGTTGCTAGAACTTCAAGGGTAAGAACTGTGCCGAGCAAAGTGGGTGGAGCTGGCTCTGCCTCCCAGGCTCCAAGCAGCCAGGAGCAGGCAGCTGCAATCACTCAAGCACTAAAGCACCTTAATACCTAGCAGGTGTAAAGCCCTGGGCTGGGCTCTGTGGGGCTGCGGGATACAAAGAGTGCTGTGATATGCTCTACTCTGCTCTTTAAGGCCTGTAAAAACTGGTGGGGAGAGCAACATTAACATAAGGAGGAAATTTAAGTAACAAAGATGGCCATATCAACTGACTGGCATGGGCAATAACGAATGGGGTGGAGACATGGAGCCAGGCTTGATGACACAATACCCACAGTCATAGTTTGATTCTGCTACTAGCTGGCTTTTAGTCCCTCACAGAACCTCTTTGGACTTGGGTCTCCTGGCTCTTCACACAGTCAAACACTTTTCTTATCCCCTCTTTTTAAGGCAACGGTTTTGATGGAGAGTGGTGGGTTGTAAACGCCAAAAGATACCGTAAGTCTGGGAGCTAATGCCAGACCTACCATGGCTCATCCCCCAAACTCTGGCTTCCCTAAAGCTACATATCTGGTTCTAGGCTCATAAAAACAACACTCTGGCAGAGACCATTTTGAAATTTTTCACCCAGACTATAATTTCAGGGATTCGAGAAACCATAGAAATAGCTTTTTCTTTCCATTTCTAAAAGTGGAAAAATACAGGGTATTTTTAAGGATAAAGAGATATCTCATTAAGTGATTCTTTGACTAAGCCATACTGTCACCAGGGCCGATATTGACTGTCACAATCCCCAGACAGGACCATAAAGCAGGAGATGTGTGTTTTGGGAATCTTTCCCCTATGCAAGCCCCACTTCCTTGCCTCCCTATCTCTAGTCAAGGGACAGTAATCTTGTGCTCTATTCTTGTCACTAGTCATTCCCTTCTTCTGTCAAAAGGTGCTTTTGGAAAACAATCTGATATTAGTCACTTATTCCTTACAGCTAAGGTTATTTCCTTTGTTTCATCTCTGTGAAAGATGTTTTAGCTTTGCAGTAGTGTGAAGATCACCATGAGCCATCAGGAGGATGGAAGTAGAAAGCAGAGACAAATTTAGCTTAGGTGCTGAGGAAAGCAAGACCCACAGGACAAAACTTTGTCAGTGAAACAAAACCAGTATACTCCACATTAATTGGAGTATGCTGCCTAAGTCCATTTCTAATTCCCTAAATCCATCTGGGAATATATAGATATTGAATCCGTACTTGCCTTGAGTTGCTAATCCCAGGGACTCAGGTACTATCACACCATTTGTTGGCATTCATTCATTCAACACAGAATCACTGAGCATCTACTCTGGATCATGCCTTGAGACTCAACAAAGCAGACAACAACATGCACTGGGGAAAAGAAGCCCCATTGAATAAATGGTGCTGGGAAAATTGGATAGCCACACGTAGAAGAATAAAACAGGAATGCTATCTCTCATCATTCACAAAAATTAATTCAAGATGGATAAAAGGCTCAAATCTAAGGCATGAAACCACAAAAATTCTAGAAGAAAATATAGGGAAAACTCTTCTAGATATTGGCCTAGACAAAGAATTTATGACTAAGACCCCAATGGCAATTACAGCAACAGCAAAAATAAATAAATGGGACTTGACTAAATTAAAAAATTATACACAGCTAAGGAAATAATCAAAAGAGCAAATAGGCAACCTACAGAATGGGAGAAAATATTCACAAACTGTACATCTGATAAAGGGCTAAATCCAGAATCTACAAAGTGCTCAAAAAAAAATCAGCAAGAAAAAAACAAATAACTCCACTAAAAATTGGGCAAAAGACATCAACAGAAGGTTTTCAAAAGAAAATAGACAAATGGCCAGCAAACATATGAAATAATGCTCAACATCACTAACCATTGAGAAATGCAAATTAAAACCTCAATAAGATATCACCTTACTCCTGTCAGAATGGTTATTATTAAAAAGTCCAAAAATAATAGATGCTGACGTGGATGCAGAGAGAAAGGAACACTTATACACAGTTGATGAGACTACAATTTAGTACAACTTCTCTACAAAACAGTATGGAAATTCCTCAAAGAATGAAAAGTTTACCTACAATTACATCCAGCAATCCCCCTCCTGGGTATCTACCCAAAGGAAAACAAGTCATTTTATCAAAAAGACACCTGCACTCAGATGTTTATTGCAGCACAATTCAAAATCATAAAGATGTGGAATCAACCTAAGTGCCCATCAATTCGTGAGTGTATTAACAAAATGTGCTATATATATACCATGCATGTACTACTCAGTCAGTGAAAGACATGAATTAATGTATTCTTCAGCAATTTGGATGGAACTAGAGACCATTATCCTAAATGAAGTATCTCAAGAATGGAAAAACAAACACCACATGTATGCTCTTGTTTGGAACTAATTGATGAGCACACATGGGCAGAGAAAGAAGTAACAATCATTGGAAATCAAGAAGGGAGTGGGTCAGAAGGGGAGGGGTTAAAACCTACCTAATAGGTACAATGAAGACTATTCAGGTAATGGGCACACTTATAGCCCTTACTTAAGCATTATAAAAGCTATCCATGTATCAAAAACATCTGTAGTCCCTTAACGTTTTGAAATTTAAAAATGTAAATAAAAAATAAAATGTGGTATATATATATTATATATATATATATATATACACACACACACCATAGAGTACTACTCAGGCAAAAAAAGGAATGAAATATTGTCTTTTGCAGCAACTTGGATGGAATTGGATACCGTTATCCTAAATGAAGTATCTCAGGAATGGAAAAACAAACACCACATGTACTTTCTAATAACTGGGAGCTAATCAGTGGGCACACACAGGCACAGAGAGATATAAAGGTCCTAGGAAATCAAGAAGGGGGAAGGAAAAGGAGGAGAGGGGTGTAAACCTACCTATTGGGTACAATGAACACTATATGGTGATGGGCACACTAACAGCCCCTACTTAAGCATTATGAAAGGTATCCATGTAACAAAAATATTTTCATCTCCTTAATGTTCTGAAACAAATAAATAATATAATATGTAAGAATAATAGAGCTGGAGCCCATTCTACTAAGTGAAGTATCACAAGAACGGAAAAACAAGCAGCACATGTACTTAGCATCAAATTGGTATTAACTGATCAACACCTGAATGCACATATAGTAATAACATTCATTGGGTGTTGGGCAGATGGTGGGGGGATGGATATATTCACACCTAATGGGCGCGGTGCATACCGTCTGGGGGATGGACGCGCTTGAAGCTCTGACTCGGGTGGGGCAAAGGCAATATATGTAACTTAAACATTTGTACCCTCATAATATGCTGAAATAAAAAAATTTAAAAAATTAGATATTATAAGATAATACATTATGTAATAATTTATTAAAATAATAATAATGTATAAGAATATTACACATATATATCATTAATTTTCATTATTTTTCAATAGTTTTGTTCTTAAGTTCCTGCAAACACTGGATTCATGAGTACTGAATCATTGCTTCTAGGGAAAATACTGGGTTACATTCCTGCAAGTCTCTGATCATAACATTTTTGTCAGTGAATTAATACATAACTCTGTTTTATGTGTGATTCTAAAAATACCTTATTTAATATGTATTATCAATTCATTAACATTTAACTCAAAGCCAAAAGCACTGTAATACATGCTTGAACTAAGTTCATCTAAGAAATATTTTCTCCACAGGGCACATCACAGTCTCCATGCACGTAGGAACACTGGACCACACTTCAGCATTACATCTGGAGGCCATTTTAACAGTGAAATCATCAATAAAAAGCACAAAAATGTGAAAAATGTGGCACTAAATCGTGAAAAGGACATTTATTTACAGAATGAGAGCTGAAACAAAAAGATCTAGTGTTGCTTTATTATACCTCAGCTAGGAATGTGTGCTTTGGGTGACTCTCAAATTTTTCACTGTTCTGTGCATGTTCATAAATGATTGCGAAAGGGCCCCAAGTGTTGAATTTGGGGTTACAAATAAATTTTAGCAAGCAGGCAAAGTCTCAAATACAGAATCCACAGGCAATGAGGATTGACTATGTGTATATTTGTGTGTTTATATATACATATAGTGTGTTTCAGGCTTTGTGCTAACCACATTACATGTATTACTCTAATCCTCACAGTAACTCTATGACATAGGTACTACTCTTATAATAGTGTGCAAATTGATGTTAAGTAACTTCCCCAAAGTCATACAGTTTGTAGCGAGTGGAGCCAAAACCCTGGGGTCTCTGATTCCAAAGCCCACGTTCTTGGCCATTATGCTGAATTGCCTCCTTAAATGTGGTGCCTCCCATGAGCTTTTATTGCCTTCAGAAATGCTTCCTTCTTGGGGTGGAGGTCAATGGGTGAATAATGTGGTCTGTGTTTCCAACTGGTCACTTTTTGATGGGTGTAATCTAGAGCTGACTTATTCTGTCAATCATAGCACACTACCTTTTCACTTAATCTCTGTGTCTTAAAACAATAAAACACCGATTACCCATGGAATGAATTGGCAAGATGTTCAGTCCATATTTTTAGGTCTGAATTGTTTAATAGGAAGAGTCATCAATCCTGTAAGAAAATATTCTGAATTTAAGGCATAGGCTCTAAAGTTCAAATCCATGTGGTGTTTAGGGTTGTGGAATTGTATTTCCCACCCTCATTAAACCATAAATATCAATTTTAACATGACAGGGAATGTGACACTCTGTTTTAAAAATATAAAAAATATGGCCTGTTTGTGGAATCTAAAAAAATATAAAAAATACATAATTATAAAATGCATCATTTATTAAAATCTTATTTAATGACTGAATGAAAACAATTGATGAGGCACTCACTACTAAGTGGTATTAGAAAAGCAATGAATATTTCCAAAGCTTGCAAATATTTGGCTCCTTTCCCTCCAAATAAACACCAAATGGATCTATAACACAATCCTTAGATAGCTTCCAAAATTTTTCTGCTATTGGCTTATTGAAGAAGGGTTTTTAAAATAGATTTTGCAACAAGGATTAGTTTCATGATTGAACATAGAGTTTATTAAACTAAGCACTTGGAATACTTGTCTCCAGCAACTCACAACTCCTGATTCTTCTGTTTTCATCAAGTACATGACATCAAGTCCACTGCATAGAAATGGACCATAATAGCATTTAGCAATAGGACATGAAACAATGACTGTCCCCATCCTCTCCCCCTTTCTCATGAGGGTGTGGTGTTCATTGCTTATTGCTTAGAGGGATTTGCCAAGAACAATGGCTACTCAGGCCAGTAGCACTTATTCCAGCTACATCTTGAATTGATTAAAAACTCTTTCTCCCTGCAAAGATTATTTTTTCCTCGAGCCAAAGAAAGAATTTTTTAAAGAAATTTGATTGGATTGTCAGAGAAACAATGATATGGAAAGTGAGAATGAAATGTTAGTTGTGTTTATCTTGTCAGTTACAACAAGAATACTGTATGTAATTATTGAGGTTTGCCTGAACCAAATAGCCAATTTCTGACTTAAAGATATATAGAGAGATATAGATATAGATATATAACTTTTTATACATTGGATTTTAATATTCAAGAAAAACATGAATAAATAGTAAAAATTGGGAAATTTATTTTGTAAGATTGGGCACTCTATGCTTTATTTTCAGTTTGTGATTGACAAAAAATAAATGCTCCATTGGGGTACAACAGGTAATGCTCTAGGATAATTTAGGAAATTTATCAACAGATACAAAAAGAAGTATTAATTCTGAGGAGTTGTACAGGAGAAAGGGTGAACTGGCTATTTTGAAATGATTTATTCATTCCAGGGAATGGGCAAGTATTGGAGCTGAAATAAATTCCAAAGAAACAGAAACATCCTAGCTGGATTTGCTGAGGAATAAATGTGTTTCAATAATACTAACATGCAGGAAAGGAGATACTTTGGTTAAAGATTTTCGTAAGTACTTGGAATGGTTTCCAACCAGTTACTGGGAAATATTTAAATTTAGATGCCCATGAATGAATCAATCAGCAGAACACTGAGAAAAACATGTACCATGGAATACTACTCAGCCATAAAAAGGAATGAAATAATTTCTTTTGCAGCAACTTGGATGGAACTGGATACTGTTACCCTAAGTGAAGTATCTCAGGAATGGAAAAACAAACACCACGTGTACTTTCTAATAATTGAGAGGTAATCAATGGGCACATATGGGCACAAAGAGATATAAAGGTCACAGGAAATCAAGAACGGAGGGAGGAGAAGAAGGGTAAAAGCCTACCTATCAGGTACAATGAACACCATTCGGGTGATGGGCACACTAAAAGCCCCAATTTAAACATTATAAAAGGTATCCATGTAAAAAAAGTTGTACCCCTTTAATATTTTGAAATAATAAAAAAAGAAATTGTACGCTTTCACCTGCAAAAGAAAACTAGAAATTTTCTAATTCCTCATTAGCACCTTCCACAGAGAATTGTCTTTCCTGAAAGGTCTAATTTAATCTAAGGGATTTTGCAAGGAAGGCAGGGAAATTTTGCCCAATAGACAGGTGGGTAAGGGAAAACATGAAGTTGCAATTGATCATTGAATACCAGTGGGCTAGAATTTCAACGGAAAGAGAGAGGAGTTTTTAATAAAACATTAAAAATTCAACTTATGAGTGCTCAATACATCTCACATGTTTCTAAATATTCAAGATGGTGGAAGAGAAAAACCACTAGCCAGAGTGTCTCTGCAAAAAAGACAAATTTTAGAAGAAAGTGAAAAAAATAAACTAGCAGACAAACATAGATCAGACAAGGGTCAGAAGGAAGGGTGCCTGAAACTGCAGGAGACTCCACGGGAAGAAGTTGCAGAGGAGAACTGGAAGGAGAAGGGTCCCGGAGAGGCTCGGAGACCAGCGACAAGGGTAGGTGGAACAGTTAACTTTCCCTTCCCTTGCATCTGGGACTGCTGGTGAGTTCCTGAGCAGTTGGAGAGACCTCCACTTCTAAATATACATCATCACTTAATACATATACACTAGCGTTTTTTTTCTTAGCAATATCACATGGCAAGAGGTCAGGTTTGATAGGTTATTTATGAATTATCCACCCCAATTCTCTCCATTGAGGCAGAGATCAGGCCATTCTGTTCCTGGAAAGAATGCCTTTACCCAAGGAATAGCAGATCCAGTTTTTAAAATATTTGGCATCCTACTTTTTCTACTTTTTTTATTTTTATTTTTTTACTGACACAAAATATTTATACATATTTATCGTGTACAGGTGATACTTTGGTACATGCATAGAATGTATAGTGTTCAAGTCAGGGTATATTTAAGATATTCATCACCTTGAACATTTATCAATTCCCTGTGTTGGGAACATTTCAAATCTAGCTATTTTGAAGTACACAATACATTGTTGTTAC
>CAUYSK010002665.1:0-42000 GCA_963575035.1 Avahi laniger | reverse complement strand
CATCTCTACCAAAAATAGAAAGAAATTAATTGGACAGCTAAAAATATATATAGCAAAAATTAGCCGGGCATGGTGGCACATGCCTGTAGTCCCAGCTACTTGGGAGGCTGAGGCAGTAGGATCGCTTGAGCCCAGGAGTTTGAGGTTGCTGTGAGCTAGGCTGACGCCACGGCACTCGCCCCCGGGCAAGAAAGTGAGACTCTGTCTCAAAAAAAAAAAAAAAAAAAAAGGAGAGAAAGAGTCAATTGGATCAGAAGATTCTGGCTAATTCTAGGGGAATGTGTGTCACCTACAGAAAGGATATTTGGATGGGTTGCTTTTCTTTATAATGCAATGGAAGTCATCAGCCTAACTTTTTCTACGAGAGCCCATGTGAGTGGGTTATCATTGCACAGTCTGGTAGGGTTCAGTTGAGGTTCCTCTCTCTGCATGAATTTCCATTTTTCAAACGGGGAAGTAGGGGGAGCCTCTGAACAGAGGACAGTGAGTGGAGAAGAAGAACACCAAGCAGAAATGATGTCAAGCCTTCAAGCAAAGTCCCTCTGTGGTACCAATTGGATTGTCATAAATATTTATTACTTAGCAAATTGCATTTGAAAGATGAAGAAACCAAGATGTGAAGTTTAAGGAACATACTAGGTGTCACAGGCAGTTGGTGCATGAATAAGAAGGGCACCGAGATGTGGCTTCTAATAACCCCCAAATCAGCACTCCTAAGGGGTTACTTAAAATTGCCTATGAATGTATGGGAAGAAACATTACTGAAGAAATATTAAAAATCTATAGTTATATACCATATACTAATCTTATATGACTGAAATTGAAGTATAAGATTTGTCAGGATAGCAACAGCAATATTCAGAGGGCCAGATATTTGACCTCCCTTAGGACTCATTAAGCCAACAATTTGAGAACTACTCTAGGGTCAATGTTTCCCCTTGAAGTACTTGTTTTAGGTGGTTGGAAGAAGCTTAATACCTACCAATATCATAGTACACACAGCATTAGAATTGGAATGTATTTAGGCATATATAACACCTTCCCTAAATCATACAGTTCAGGAAACTGTCTTAGAAAGATGAAGTATTGCCCTAGGCTACCAAGTAGTTAGTGCTAGAGCCAGAACTAGACTTGCAGCCTCCTGATTGCCACAGAGAGAAGGAGCAGGCTGCCTCTAAACTTTTTATTTTGTCCTCACCACAGCCCTGTGTCCTGCATGCGAACTATCCCAATGGAATTACACTTGTACTGTCCTCATTGGCTGATAGCATCACATCCAGGGAACACTTTCTACTCATGTTCTGTGAAACATTCCACCTTCCTGGAATTTTGTTCCACTGAAGGCCATGACTCCTTTTTTTCATTTTCCCCTGACTTCTCTGACTGCTTTTTCTCATTTCCTATCACTGGCTTCTAAAACATTGGTGTTCACTAGAATCCCATCTCAGCCTGATTCTTCCTTAACTTTACACTTACTCCCTGAAAAATCTCTGGCTTTCTACTGCAGGTTATGTACTCATAACTTTTGAAAGAATATTAACAGGGCAGGCTTGAACCCTAAGCTGGTGGCCTCCTGGGCATTTTCATGTGGGATCCCTATAGTCATTCAAATTTAACAAATTTGACATGCCACAAAACTTATTACAAGATACACATACGCACACCAGTCATTCTTTCTGCCCATCTATGCACCTATCTACAAATATATGTGTGTGTGTCCTATGTCAGACATGATATAGTTGTAAAAAGTGTTTTGAACCTCAGGTTAAAGACACAAAGACTAAGAAAGGAGATGAAAGAGAGCAACAAGGAAGCCAACTACTCCATCTCATATTTAGGAGAGGAGGGGCTGGAATATGGTTCAATCCCTGCCACTGATAATGGTTAAATATAGGTTGCAAATTGCTTTGGAAAATAATCGAAATACAACAGAATACATAGAGGAAAAATTACAGAAAGAAAATATCAGAGAAATATAAAAACCAGACAACGTGAAGCAAGATGTCAGAAGTAAGATTATAAAGCTACAAATATGATAATTATGAAGAATTTCTAATAACAGGTATGCTATGTTTTTTTCATAACATAGGATGCTTAGTGAAAAAAGCAGGCTACAAAACTGCATGCACAAGGATCATAATTATGTCTAACATGCCAGTACATTGACAGGTAGCTGTGTGTAGTAGTTTAGAATATGTATTTTAGAATCCCACAGATTTAGACTTGAATTCCCAACTCATGATTCATCACCTGTGGTGACTTGAGTCAGCTATCAAGTCCACTGTACCTCAATTTCCTCTTTTTACAAAAATGAGAATAATAGTGTTAATAATTTGTTGGTGAAGATTAAGTCAAAATGGTTTGCAAGCTTTAGAAAAGTGCCAAGCACAAAGTATGTGCTCAGTAAGTGGTAACAACAATTATACTGTCAACTTCTTGATGAACAGCTTTTGTCTCATTCCCCAAGCGCTTCCTTTCAAAGCAATATGAAGGAGGGATCTTGGAAGGGGGATGAGGAGGCCTGAATCCTAGCCCTCAATCTGTCAATAGTTAGCTCTTTCAGCTGTATGATCTTGAGGAATCCACGTGAATGCCCTACGCAAAGAGGAGTTGGTCTCTGTTCTTTTGCAGGTTCTTTAAAACTCTACATAGCATGATGGTCAGAGGCAGGATAAATAAAAAGAAGAAGAATCACAGTGCCAAACATGAACTCTGACACACTGTCCTTGTTTTTAGGTTTGCTTTGCCTGGCAGGTTCCTCTGTGTCGAAACAAGAGCATGCTGTGGAAATGAAACCACATCATCACTTTTTCTGCAGGAGGAGCCTGCCAATGGTGGAGGAGAGAAAAGTACTGGAGGCTCCTTCTCTTAAGACCCTGATCAGAAAAGAAAATCAGGCTGTGCAACCTGACAGTGCAATCACAATGTTCAGCAAGCAAATTATATGGATGTCTACTTGTATCAAACAATGCCCCTTTACCTCTATTATTTTTTCATCAGTATCAATGCTAGTAAGATCTGAAGTTTAGACATTTTAGTTATTGAATAGTCTTTAAAAAGTAATTAGAGAAAAGTTTATTACTTCACTACTAAATTGGGCCTAATGCACCTTTTAGTCATCTCTCTCTTCATTCTGGAGACCAACACTTTATGTTTTAGAGGCACATTTGGCACCACCCAAAGTGGGAAGGGAGGCAGCCAATTACAGCCAGCTCCCCTGAGAGAGATGACACCTCCCCTGGGGCTTGTCCTCGAGGATCCAACCAGTAGCTGGTGGTTGACAGGTGCTCCAGGGAAGGGGGGCAGCACAATGGTTGGAAATGGCAGACAAAGCTGGGCTATAAAGTGGCTGTGTTTATTTTTAATAAATATGACTAAATAGGCCACTAAAGTAATAAAACAATTTTGAATGCAATGAGCCTCAAGAAATAAAAAAAGACCCTGTAAACCCTCAGTCAGATGCTACAGGCAAAGCACAAAGAATAGGGAAAGAATTAGGGGGTCAAAACTCTGGAATCTTTCCTACTCGACAACAAATAACAGTTTTTAATTTCCTCTGGCAAGAGATTGATGATCACATCTGAAACAAGAAGAAGAATTTGTGAGTTGTTTCCAAAGCAGATGGAGAGAGGCCACATTTCAGAATAAGTCTAAAATTCCATCTATCTTGACAAGAACTTGCTAACCAACTGAAGGATGAACTTCTACTTGGTAGGCCAGGCATAAAAGAGGCTATCACAGGAACAGTAAGAGATCCTCTTAAATAACAAAGGTAGACAGAGGCACCCATTAGTTAGGCCAAGCCTCTAAGAGATAAGGCGGGCACAGGTATAGCCACAGTTCCCATTATGAAGTTCAAAGTCCAGAAAAATCAGTCAAAAAAAAAAAAAAAAAAGAAAGAAAAAACTTACATGAGTGCCAGTTTTACAGGGGTTTTACAATTCTAACATGCAGATTGCTTCAGTGAGAAATTCTAGATTTCAATAACCTGCAGAGTAAGACCACTTGGGATATTTATTCTGGGTTTCTGGTTTCCAACCAATATAAGAATCAATTTAGTTCCTCTAATTTTATTTTCCTTCAGACTTCAGGCCTTATTAAATCTTGGATATCCCCTTACATAATCTAAGTTACACAAGCCTATGGGTGAGTGTTTTGTACCCGCCAAAGAAAATTCATTTAGAAGGTATCTGAAAGCTGGACATAAACAACTCAGGAAAGACAGCACAGAGAATTCTAAAAGGAAGAATAAATGGATAAGGCTTGAGGAAGCAGAAATTCTGATGAGGAGAAGTGAAAAAAAGAAAGGCAAAAGACACTGAGCTATCTCCCTAGTCACAGAAGGGTAGACATGATCAAGGCACGATGCTGAACTGGCTCCCTGCCATCCTCTAAGGTCTGGGAGTGCTGGTCAGCTTAAAATAAGTCAAGTGGTGGAGGTTCACACAAGAAAGTCTGAGATAATTGATTACAAAGAATGGTAAGACTTAAAGATTTCTGAAAGGTCAAGTACTCCAGCCTCCTCTTTTAAAAAGTAAGGAAAGTCAGGTTCAAATGTACTGGTAAAGGTTATGCAGCAAACACAGTTATCGTGAGTGCTAATGGCAATGGGGAGTCCAGAATCTCCCCATTTCATGCTCTTGTCCCCATTGAACACCATCCAGCATCAGCGTATGCACCTCATTCTCATCCTCATATTCTTTTAGCTGTCTGCAGTCTGTAAGAAAGCTTTTGCCTATCCTCAGGATCTTAAAGCTTTCTCCATCCTTCCCTGGTAATGTGCCTCTTTACCTTGGTTATCTTTCTCTCTCTGACCACTTTTCCCTCATTGTCTCTTCCACCTAAACCTGCCCCTGAAGTGTGCATGTTTTCTTGGCTCCCATTCTAGGTATTATCTTCTCTCTTGATACATACACCACCTGTAACCTAATAAATTTAAAAATTTACATTTCACGCTCACAGAACACAAACAGATGTCATTTCACATTCCAAATCTAGGCAATCGCAGTGGGTGTGTGGGTGGTTATGCAGTCTGCCTGCCTCATCTTTTGCTCCTAATGTATGTGTCTTGTGGTGACTCCTCACCCCATTCACAGATTCACACACCTGTAACAAGTGGCATTCAATATGTTTAGTGCTTTCTCCAGTCATGTACCAAACCTATAAGTCTCATTAAAGTTGTTCTCGCACTTCAGTTTTGTAAACATCACCAGGTTTCTTATTAAAATGCAGACTTCTCATCTCCAATCTCCCTCCTCCAGAGATTTTGATAGTTCAATAGGTGCCTGAAGCCTGTATGTTAATATGTACTTCCAGGAGATTCAGACTTAGAAGGAGTTACAGATTTGAATAGGACGTATATTTTAAGCTGTCACATAGAGTTTGTGTCATGGGTAATGGCTCTGTCTCAGGTTCCATTGCTGCTCTTGGTCATTGTGCTGTGCATAGTATAGAACCTACTAAGTGATATTCTCCTGAAGAAGGGATGCTCGTCAGAAGATCTGATGTATCCAGTGAAATATTTCCCATTTCGAATGTAAGATCCTGTGCAGTGATAATAAGTGAAATTGTGTTTCAGAGGATATACTAAGGTACCATTGGCCTTGGTTCCTGGAATCTGGTATCTTTGAGTCTCAG
Source organism: Avahi laniger (assembly GCA_963575035.1). Lineage (NCBI taxonomy): Eukaryota > Metazoa > Chordata > Mammalia > Primates > Indriidae > Avahi > Avahi laniger. The sequence goes on along the minus strand of CAUYSK010002665.1, from coordinate 36,363 downwards.
GGGTTCTGTAATTAACCAGTTAATGTTGGTGGCCTGGAGCTAAGGCTGGGGAATATGCACAGATGCCCAGAAGTAGTTCCTGAGCAATCATTTCCCTGTTCATAGTGCTTACTGTTTGCAAAGCCATTCAGGGTCTAGCACCATGCCCAATGCACCCAAGTGGTTACCTCATTGCTTGACGGGCTGCAGAGAGCCCTGTCACATTTATGACATGTCCTGGGGTATTACAACATCACCACTGCCTAGCTCTCGTTTGGCTTTCGAAGAGCTATGTATCTATTTGGGTATAAAACTACCCAACAGGTCCTTACTTTGCCTTTGTAGTGATTTTACAAAAACCTTTCATCCAATGCTCTGATTATCTGCTATATTCAAGTTATGCCCAATTCATTTATTCAGTTTTCATTAAACGAGTTATTTCTGTACTAGCAAAAGGTCAATTTAATTGCACCAATAACTTTCAAAAAGACAGTCCAATCAATACAATTGTACTATATGTGCACTAAAATTTACCTTTCTACTTCCAGTAGCAAATTGCAAACAGTAGCAATTAACAGCAATTTATTCCTGCTTTTTAGTAACTCCCTCACTGAGCTAATACACTTTTAGGAAAACATTTCTCTTTGCCTGTTTGTAGCTCTCAGGCAAACTCGACTACCTGGCTTTCTTATGTGAATGGAAGCCTGCTTGTCAAAAGACACATCATTCTTCTCAGTCCCATTAAACAAACTTTGTAAGACCATTCTTAGACTGGGGCTTGAAATCAGCTCTCATGCCTCCATCCCATTAAGCCAGTTGTGAAACAGCTGCTAAGGAAATGGGGAAAAATGAGTTCACGTGTACTCTTCACCTGTAGTAATTAATTGATCATTCAGTAGCATATTTTTATCAATAAATCATTTGATCAACTAAAGAAATCCTTTCATGATGACTGTCTCACAGAAAGGCAGCACATGATTGGTGCTGGGATAGACACCAAATGGGGACACGCGTGGTCCTGGATCTGAAGGAGAGCCCAGTCTACTCAGGCAAGATAGAAACAGGTAAAAAGTGAAAGATTGATAACAATGTTAAATCATTGTTCAAAATTAAAAATAGAAGAGATGTCATGAGTCACTACCTGCTTAGCTGTCGGATTAAAAGAACAGAAAATAATTGTCAGAGGGAATTGGGGAAAGAGAGGTCTCTTTAGGATTCGGTGGTTTCCTAAGCCTTGGAGAAGGGCCAGAAATTTGGACGCTGATGAAAAGCAGGATTGAGATGGACAAAAGAAAGAAAGATCTGTGAGGAAAGTAACAGGAGACAAGTGAAAATGATACACTGCTTGGGACTATGAGGAAAATCACCCAACAGAACAGTTGTCCTGTAATGACTGTGGATATGCCCGTGATATTCACTCCCTTATTTAAATACTTCAAATTAAAGAAAGATTGTGAAAATGAAAATGATACAAGTTTAAGGAAAGCACTAATAAACTATTTCAGATAAAGGCAGCTTTTCAAAATATACTATTAAAACAAATAGTCAGGAATGTTCCCTAAATCAATATTTTACATAGGGTCTGCCATTTACCCAGGACTAGAATGAGAGAGAGAGTTCGCTGATGAAGAATTTGCAAAGAACAAAGCTGGTTCTGGACATTGCTGCCTTTCTTTGCAGGTAATTCCCAGAAACTTCGAGTAATAACAACACACATTTTCAGCTCAACTGCCTCAGCTTTCTAAACCAAATGCTGCCTTGAGATAATGAATTCAAAAAGGAGAACTCAACTGTGAACACTTTGCAAGGTTCAGCAGTGTGGAAAATCCTTTCGTGCACTTTATAATTTTCTGTTTGTTTTAGTCTCTACACAGTAAAAATGCCCACTTTGTCACATGCCCATAAACTAGCTTTAGGGGCAGGTGAAGAGTCTCCTACCTGGTTCCGACTTGTAGGCACGTTAGATTCTCCATGTGGATTTCCTCGTTTCTCTGCTGAGATGTGCGACATGGTGAGGAAATGACAACAGGAACTCACAATAGTTCTCTGTGAGCACCATGCTGAGAGGATAGGTAGCTCTTCATTTTCTGGGATAAGTAAGCTGCAGAGTCCAGATCCCAGTGGCCCTCGGGCCTCCTGGGGTTCAACCATCTTTCCGCCCCACAATATTCCATCTAGTCCAGCCCGGAAGCTTTGGGACAGCATCTCAAGGAGGGTTCAAGTTTTGAGGGAACTCACCAAAGAGTCAGAATCAGTGTGTTGTATATAGAACTCTGACTTCCTCTTTTTGTCATTATTTCCCAAACATTGACACCAAATACCTAAAATTGTTGTCATGGACACTGGAAAGAGTATGAGCCTTGATGTTAGACCTGGCTCAAAATCTTAACTAGGGGTGTGACCTTGGGAAAGTTATTCATTTTCTTTTTCTACTGAGTGGAGAAAATCATAAATATGTCATAGATTTGAAGATCAGATTAAATTAGGAAACTTACTAAATATTTATTAAATAACAAGTATTTATTCTCTTTCCATATGCCTTTCTCAGTGGATATTTAAAATTACATTGCATGTCTGTAGTCTGAACTTCATCTCAGAACTTCAAAATTACATAATTTTAATCATGGCATCATTTGATAGTTAATAAGATAATGCACATTCAAAAATATATAAATATCTAATACTTGGTTAGAGTTGCATATGAAATTCTGTAAAACATTATAACCAGTGCTTTGCTCGTATTTTGGCCAAAACTTGTTTAAATAAATGAATGATAGAAAAATCACAGGAGAATAAATGAGAACACTCCAAGAGGGATATTTCCAGGTATATTTCTGTTTCCTGGAGTCATTAGCAAATGCTTTGGCACCACACTTGAGCATTACGCTCTAGAGACAGCACAAGGGACCAGACATCCCACCAGCCCATTTAGCTTTTCTGCCAGAAAGACTATGTCCTGCCCTGCTTTTATAGCATGATGCTTTAACCTAAGTAGGAAATGATGAACTTATCAGCACAATCATCCCAATCTTCCAAAGATTTTCTCCACACTTCCTGCAAGGAACACACAGAAGACCTCCACAGCACCCTAAAATCTCTCTCTCTCTCTTTCACACATACACACACACACACACACACACACACACACACACGTGCACACACACACAAAAAACTGCTCCAATCACCGTAGGAGGAGCTGACAGTAGCTATCATTATGTGCTCTGATTTGAGTTTCTACACTAAGCAAGAGGTACCGGAAGAAAACAGGTGGAGTGACAAAAAAATATACAGACATTTCAAAGTGGATGGTTTCAGTTAGGGCTTTATTGTTGTATTTAAAAAAATTATTCTGCTGTGATGGCTTTGATGATCTGTAGAGAGATTGGCTTGTATCACACACAGGACAGAATAGCACATGCTTTAGATTTAACCATGAATGGTCTTCTTTATTTTGCATATTAAAGTAGCACTAATCTAGGTTCTAAGAACCCTGTGTTTCAGCCCCAGCTCTACCACCACCAGTGTGGCCTCAATCGGGAGCAAATCCTGCCTGTTTAGGTCTCAGACTAATACATGAGAGTTAGACCACATCAATGGTTTTCTTTCTTTCCCTTCCCTTCCCTCTTGCCTTTCCTTCCCTTCCTTTCCCTTCCCTTCCCTTCCCTCCTTTTCCTTTCCTTCCCTTTCTCTTCCTTTCCTTTCCTTTTCCCCTTCCCCTTCCCTTCCCTTTCCTTTCTTCTTTCTCTTTCTTCCCTTCCTTTCTTTCTTTTCTGTGTTTCTTTGTTCCTTCCTTCCTTCCTTCTTTCTTTCTCTTTCTTTTTTTTTTCTTTTTTTCTTTTCTTTATAGTGGGTGAGACCCGATTTTAAGGAACTCTTTTGTAAAAGTTCTATTGTAAAGCACATGGACAAAAAACAACTCTAGTTGATACCTTCCTTTTACCCCTCCATCAAATTCCAAAGCTGGCTGCCAGGGACACAATTTCAGAGTTACCAGACTCTTGTACAGACTTAGATGTTCTCTAAGATATTATCTGGCTATATAATTCTAAAATGCACAAAATAAGATAAATAGAAGAGATGCCGTTGTCCAAAGCTTGACTTGGCTTGCTTATACTGTTGACCATCTCCGACTGAGCAGTGCTGTGTAGACCATCTGATTCTGAGTTACTTCACTGGCCATGTGTCACATGCCCAGGCCAACAATCACTAATTCCTTTGATAAAAATTTGTTCCATGAACAAAAGTCTTGACCAGACATAGGCTTCTCCAGGAGGTAGTGAGCCTGTGATCACTTGGTATGTTCTCAGAGGATGTAGAAGGGATTTCTGCTCTAGGTATTTAGGCTAAATGGTCACACTCAGAACCATGTTTTTCTTAGTGAAGAATAATATAAAGTATATTTTCTATCTCTGAGCATCAAATTTTAGTCAACCTATGAACAACATAGGTACTGGATATTGGAAAAGAAGAATAATCTAAAGTATATTTTCTATCTCTGAGCATCAAATTTTAGTCAACCTATGAACAACATTGGTACTGGATATTGGAAAAGAAAGCCAAAATATATCTACTTTCTTTTCTTCCCAAAGAATAATGGAATTTTACGGAATTTTAATTCACATTAATTTATCACCCCAATGTTCTGACTAAAATCATACTTCAAAAGTTCTTTAGTTCTCTGGAATCTCATAAAGTAGATAGTTCCTCTTAACTTGTTAATGTTGGGTCACTAATATCTCTCAGTCTAGTGTTTTCCTCCTTTATCCAGCCCAAACCTTGATTCTTTGATATGTGGCCACAGACAAGAGGCCACCTTTGATGCAGATGGCCCTACAGGCTGCACTGATGTCCCCCAGTAGGGATTACAACGAAAGGCCAGCCAGGATGTAGAGGAACTGGGACTCTCAGTCAGTGAGAATATAGAATGGTATCAGCCTCTTTAGAAAAGAGTTTGGTAGTTTCTTAAAAAGTTAAATATACACCTTTCATATGTTTCATATTTCTCCTATTCTGCTCCTACATATCTACCCAAGAGTAGCTATTCTATTCTTATGCATTAAACCAAGAGACATAAAGGCATACAAAATCTTGTACACAGATGTTCAGAGCAGCTTTATCTGTAATACTCTCAAACTGGGGATGACTCAAATGTCCATTATCAGGTGGATGGATAAACAAACTGTAGTATACACACACGATGGGATGAGGGGAAGAAGCTGCATAAAAAGAGCACATACTGTTTGCTGTCATTTATATAGAAGCCTAGAAAATGCAAACTAATTTATAGTAACAGAAAACAGATCAGTGGTTGCCTGGAGATGGGAGTGGGATGGGAGGGGGCAGGAAGGAGGGTGTGTGAAGGCCCCAGGGAAACACTAAGGGGTAATCGAATATTCATTGTCCGGGTGGTGGTGATGATGTCATGGAAACCATCAAATGAAAACCTTATCAAATTTTATATAGTTTATTACATGTCAATCACGTCTCAAAAAAGCTGATTTTATAAAAGCATCAGAAAAGAGCTTAGAAGACAAAGGAAGAGACACAGAATTTCCCCCACAGTGTCTGCGGGGTGACACCCAATATATTTTCTTTCTAATTGTCCCTGAAATAAAAACCCAAACCAAATAACATTCTCATGTTTAAAGAAGCACATTCATAAAATAACATCCTATCTTTAACATGTTGCTCTTTCCTCCAAACAACCTGGCTAATACCTATGAAGACATGCTCTAGTTTTGAGCCCAGTTCTGGTCTGCATTGGGCCCTATATTGAAAATATTTCCCTTTTGTGCCTTCAGAAATTGTTTCCCACCCTTGCTGCTTCCTCTGCCTCTCTCCTCTGTGGTCCCAGTGAAAACCCAGAGGCTGGGCCCTGGTAACAGCAAAGCTATTCTGCTCCATCTAGTGGGATCCATGAAGAACGAAGACAACACAGCTCAGAGTCGTCATCCGGGAAGGAAGAGATCCAGCCTGGCAAACGTCCAGCTTGGGCCAGGCTGCCACTCAGCTTCTGTATCTGGATAAGGGAGGCATCTGGGAAGATGGAGCTGAACTCTGAACAGCAAATGCTGTTGTTTGACAGTGAGGGATGGGACAGATGTAAACGTCCTGCCGCAGAGTAAAATGGAAAGATCACAGGAGGCTGGCACCTTTGATTTGGCTCTCACAGAGCCACAAGGAAAGCCAGCAAGGCTGGGCTATTTTTAATGTTCAAAGAGCCTAGCAAAAGATTTATGACTACAAATATGTAGTGTGGGAGAGATAAATTGGAGCAGGGCTCTTCCAGCTCCAACAGAGGAGTCAGCCTGCCAGCCTGGTCAATAAAGTATTTAAGCCCTGAGTGCTGTGTGGTTTGTCATAGATTAAAATTTGAAAATCTTTTATAGTGTAACAAGGTCCTTAATTATAACTGTGGGCTTTGGAATCATTTGCAGGTTGTACAAACAGCAAGAGTTATGCCACAGTGAACATCCTTGGATACAATAGCTTTTAAATCTGATGGCCGTGAGAGAAAACATTCAATTTTCAAGTTCCGAATTATATTCCCAAAATAAAGCAGTCTGAGAGATTTTTACCATAAAATTGTCTTGGGTCTCAATTGTACTTGATATTATTTCTTTCTAATACGGAATTCATAGAATCTAATGAGCTGGCTGAGATTTCAAGGTGATTTTGTTTTCAGCCCTTCTTCCTGTGTCACTCAATATTGCTAAAACATTCTCACTCTTTCTGAAATTTAAGATGTATGATGATTTCATTTGCTGTGGATTTCAGTTGCTGATCAACATCTTCAGTTACTAGTTACTAAATCAACAACTTCTCTTGGAACAAAGGAGTCTGGAATCTATAGCTAATAGGACTCAGTTAGCAAAATATTTAACTATCATCAACAGATCACATTAAAGTATTTTTGATTCTTAAAGAATGACTGGCATTAATCTACAGTAAAGTTACCCTTATCCTCAGGCTCCATGCTTGGGACTGACTTTTACCCACAATTACAGGTCTATACAGATGAACCTTATCTTACAAAACACAAATTATATATAGGCCTAGACATAGCATAGATATAGATATAGATGAGCATATATGTAAGGCAGTAGGGAGGTATTCATGGACCTGTCTAGCTCACAATTAATATATATGTTATATCAAGACCTATACAGATGCATCTTACCTTATAAAATAGAAATGTTCCTAAAATGTTTTAAATTCATAGAACACCATGTATGTAGTAACCCTGCTCCTCCCTTCCTCAACTGACTGTTTACCACTTACAAAGAAACTTTCAAAAAAATTTTTATGATGTTTTCATTTAACCTATATTTCTTAATTTTCCTGCTCATTGAGCAAACAAATACTATACTTCAGTGCATTAGAAGTAGCATTAAAAAAAAGAACTCGATAAAGTCAATTGTATTTGTAACGAAAATAATTTTTAATTTGTTGGATATGAATTTTTGAAGATGGAATAATTTTATAACTAACTGGCCTTTAAATGTGAGGGCAGTCTGAGTAAGACAAAGTGCGTGTCCCTGAGGGTTGATTTCACAGAGTGTAATTGGGATGAATGGTGGCGGAGAGATAAAAGGGTGTGTTTACTTCAGGAGCACCTGGTGCCACCTGGCTTCCCTCTAGGGCATTTACCTTTGGCCAGACCAAATCAGAACTCCTTCACCTGCCAGAATTGACAATCGACTTCCAAAGCTATTTTCCCTGTTTTTCCAACGTTATCACCCGAACTAAGGGGAATGTAGGGTAGTGGGGAGAGTATTTGTGGAGCTGTCAAGCTCATAAAATGCCGCTCAGCCTCAGAGTTCTATCTATATTCACATGTAAAACAAAGGACAAATTCCTGAATGTACACACGCTGATGCAACTTCAGAAAATATACCCAATACCTCCATGTCCTACATTACAGGTTGATTCTCTCGAACAGGTAAATCCTACCTCTTCCTAATGGCTCAGGTCAAACCTTCGCTCCACCATGAAGCATTTAATGATCTTATGCTCCTGAACAAACACCATATAAGTTATCAAATCTGGTTTGAGTCCAAGTTATTTTGTGTATTCTCTAAGATATCCTAAAGCCAAGGCCACATGGTGACTTTTATTGTTGGTCATTATCTCATGCACATCTTAGATTCTCCATTTAGATTGCTTAGGGAACTGTCCACTCTTCTCTAATATCCCTTATCAGGATGAACCAGAAACAGTTCACTGAGGGTGTTCTATATGAACTGCAGGTTGTCTTAATACTTCCTGAGAGGTACGTTGAAATGCCCTCCTAGTAGTCCCCTCGTCCACACTTTCACTTTCTAGGGTTTCAACTACCTGCAACAGTGGTTCCAAAATATTAAGTGGAACATTTCAGAAATAACCATTCCTATAACATTTATTATAGTATATCGCTGTGATTATTCTACTTTATTATCATTTATTGTTAATCTTTTACTGTGCCTAATTTATACTCTAAACTTTATCAAAGGTATGTATGTATAGAAAAACATATATATAAGGTTCAGTACTATGTGTGGTTTTAGGCATCCACTGGGGCCTTGGATCGTATCCCCCATGAGAAGGGGGGACTACTGTAATTGCTCCAATTTTAAAAAATATATTTATATATATGCCCACATAACTACACACAACCACAAATGTCTCTGCACAATAAGAGGATGACTTCCTGACAATCACTCAGTTTTTGCATAACTAAGCCCAGTGGTCACCCAGTTCTTAAACTCCAGGCTGAAAGTTATTTTCTATATACTGATAATTCTCCCAGCATAAGAGCACTCTTTTCAGATTATGTCAAAAGTAGGATTTCATGGAAGTGCTATATCTAGGACATTTTAAAAATAGCATAATAATTGTAATCTCCAAATACATACATGGATTGAAGATGTAGAAGGGGTTACTATATTCAATTACTCCCATAGTCAAGGTCCTCTAATCCTGAGCTGGCTGAATATTTAAATACAAAGTTATATTGTTATCATGCTCGAAATCTCCTGCTGCGACATATCTTATGTCCCTCTTCCTCACATTTTTATAACAATTAGCTTCTATCATTAATAAGAACGGCATTAAGCCTCCCAGCAACAAAGGGCACACGGGTCAGCACATTGTTCCCCTTTCTGCCACTAGGTGTCCAGTACTAATTGAACTGACTCATCCCCGGGGAATGAATTCCGTAGAGTGAGTCTTGGAGACAATCCCGGATGTCCCCACTGCGTTGACGTCTTGTGGCCTCAGAAGCCAGTTCCACTTACCCTGATGACTGTGTTCCTCCACTTCACTCTGTTTCTCTATTTCTCTTTCAGAGCACAGTGTTTCTTAACACAGACACCAGCCAGTCCCAGGACATGTTTCACAAATCAAGAGGTTCACTTTCTTAAAGCGAAGCCAAATGACTTGTCAGGAACTGTCTCATGTTCTTATTTCTCCAAGATCTTGGGACTCATGGGAGTCTCTGAATTTTCCCTGAGCAAACCATCATTATGCAGGGGCCTCTCTCTGCTTGCTGCCTTCAAAGTTTCTTTTACATCTGCTGGTTAAACATCCTCGCCACTTTCCTTCTCATCCTCTTCCCCAGCTTCATAATGAAAAGACACAGCAGCCTGTAACAAATGCTTGTCAAGACTCAAGGGCTTCTAATTAATTCCTTGTAATGCTATTTTTTCTATCAATTAAGTCCTGGGGAACCAGCGACTCCCTGTCAAGGCCAGCTATCTACAACTGAGCGTGAAAGACTTTCTGTGCAGGAAGCAGATACAGGGCCTTGACTGCTGTACAAACCTCTGTCAACCCCTCCTTGCTTCTGCCATGGGGTCATTCTCCCTTCCTCTGGGGCCTCAGATGATCTTGGGTAAAGTCACTCTGAGGTCACACAGTGAGGAATGGGATTTTGTTTTCAGATGCTCCTGGTGAAAATACATTATGACAACCCAGAATGGTGATGGAGCTGGGGGAAGAGTCCACTAGTTCCTTCCTCTGGGTGAGGTATCCTCCTCAGATGAATCATGTTCATGGAAGGCACAGACACCTAGCTGCAGGTTTATGAGACAAGTCAGGCAGGTGGCCATGGGGGACCAAGAAAACAAAGTGTCGAGTTGGAGAAAGCACCGGATCCAGCATGGTTGTCATCAATTGAATATCCAGAACAGGCACCAGTGGAAGGCCATGGTGGCCCTAAATGAAGGGCAGGTCAAAGACCAACTGAACCCACCCTCATTTTTTCCAGGACATAGAATCTTCACAAAGCTGCTCCCTTTCTTTTCTTACTTCATTTCCCAGTCCCCAGTTTTATATTCAGGACATTCTAAGAACTCATCCCTATGAAAAATCAACACAGACCTTTAGAAACTCATAGTTGGAGATGGTTTTCAAAGTCTTGCTGCCAAGGCCAGGACTATATAGGTGTCTGTTCCACAGGTGCTATCTCTGGCAAAGTCCACCCTGTCTCACTCTACCCCTGGGAAACTTGCATTGTGAAGGCCAGCCTCATTTCGGAGTTAACAACAACAACAACAACAAAAAGAAAAAAGAGGGATCTCTTCTACTACTATCAGCCAGCACTGCCACTCAGAAAACACAATAATCAGTTTTTAGATTTCTTTAAAATATATATAGATGTTACTCAACTTATGATGGGGTTATGTACTGATAAACCCATCATAAATTGAAAATATCCTAAGTAGAAAGTACATTTGATACCCTGATAAACCCATCCTAAAGTTAAAAAAGGTTGATTGAACCATTGTAAATCAAGAATTATCTGTATTTTAAATAATCACATTCAATTTTCCGGCAAAAATACAGACATGAAGTAACATGTCCAAGATCACCAAGCTGGATAATGGCAAGGCTGGGACCAGAGTCTCCATGTGTTTGATTCAACCGTATAGATTATTATTTTATTATTTCTCTTATAAATGACTTGCAAGACACTTTTTCATGTCTTTGTGGCTGTGTTTTTTGATCTAAAGATTAGATTACGTGGATGACAATGGGATGGGATCCTTGAAAATTCAGGGTAGAACTAGCTGCTGAGATAACACAAATGCAAATTGTGCATTTCTTTCTATATGTTCCTACTATCCCTCTTAGGGGGTTGCAAAGGTCCCTTCCCTTGTGTAATGATAAACTCCACAGAATATATAAATAGGTGTTGGCTCACATTCAGTAGTGAGCAGAATCCTACCATTTTGGATTCTCTATCTGGATTAGCCACAAATCTTTCCTTCCTAGGAATGAGCCCAGAAAGACTCTATTTTACTTCTTCTAGTGATTTTACAGACTTGGACTCTTTGACAAACCAATAAAAGCAAGTCCAGGGCCATTATACAAATACAGACTATAATCTAAAGGCCTGCTTTACTACGTTTTTCGACTGACCAGTTGTTCACCTAACTCATTCCCTTTCTTCCTGCACACACCAGTAGGTTACCTTTCCCAGTATCCCTTGCAAGTGGGTGCTCATTTGCAAGCAGGGCAGGGGGGACAACAAGGCACCAAGGAATGACAAGGTGAAGGGTGGAAAAAAGGCTGGGCAGCAGTGTGACTGTGCAGAAGAGACCACTCACTTCCCAACTGCGCTATACTCCACCACTGATTTGACCAATGTCATCAACTCCCTGAGAATCTGAATGTAAGATACAGAAAGTGAGTTTACTATTTATCAACCAGAGTGGAAGCAGAAATAGAGGAAGCCATTGATGTGCATTAAAAGTGCAACCCTAAGGTAGGAGGGGTGACCAAGAGACTACCACCCAGGTACTTGATTCTTCACTGGATTGTACTTCTAGTTCTCCCTTGAAGTGGGCACAGGGCTCCTTCTGGGGACCCATGCAGCTCAGGTAAATGGTAACCATTCCAGTCTTCTTATAATTAATCTCCACGCCATGAATTAATCTCAGTGAGTTTCTGTTACCTACAACCAAAGTATTCTCCCAACTTGTGTAAATAAGCCAGCAGCCACCTGCTTTCTCCTGCTTCCTGCAACTTCTTCAGTCAGTGTCTGTGTCTGTGCCACTCATCAGCCACATGGTCCTATGCTTAGCCTTGACTGGCTTTTACCGCATTAGCAGTCTTTGCAAGGATTGACAGTTCCTCAAGAGCAGAAATAGCAGACCCGGTACTTTGAAAAATCTCCAAGAGTGTTTGGTGTACTGTCAGGCTCTCCATTGACACAGAATTGCATTGTTGTTTTCAGGATTTATGGCTCCCAGAATTAATTATTAGATCCCTCTTTTATGGGGAAAAGTGTGTTAAGCTTAACTCTACGCACTAAACAAATTTGCTTTCACATGTATGGATTTGGGCATTTACAATATTATTAAAATAGTAATGAAAAAATATGAAAAAAAATCACTAAACTTAAAAGGGAGCTGTTAATCTTCAGAACTCCAGTTCATTCCAAATTTTAATAAATCTAAGAGTTGGGTTTGAACCAGACACGTGTATCAACTAATATAGTACGTATTTTTAACAACAGATTCTATAAACAAGTGATTCAATGTCCTTAAGGCCAAATCAGCAACCATCTTTTTCTGTAAGCAAATTTTTATTGAAATACTGTCACACCAATTTATTTATTATTGTTTCTGGCTCTTTATGGCTGAGTCAAATGGCTGTGACAAAAACTGTCTGGCCTGCAAAGCTAAAAATATTTACTATTATATTTAGCCCATACAGAAAAACAATCTGCCAATTCCTGGATTAGAAGAAATATCATATTAACCATTTTCCCTGTCTTCATAATATTTCTCATTATTGTGTCCTCTCTTTTCATTCCTGTTATTTCCACTCTGGTCCACATGTGCTTGGGCCTGCACCTCTTGCCTGCAGCTGCACTCCCTAATTCATTTCCTATTATCTATTCCTCACCCTTCTGCCTCAACCTCTGCCTATGGTAATCGCTTCTACAAAGACCCAATCAGCTAAAATATTTTCAAGAGCATCAACCCAACTTTCAAAATGACAGGACATCTGCTTTAACTTTGAGAGGTCATGAGCAACAGAAAGAACCCTCCCAAAGGAAGATTACAGGAGTGTAATGGAAGGCAGGTTAGTAAAATATTGACTAAAGTATTTTCTCTGGAATTCCAAAAAAAGAGGAGGAAGAGGGTGAGGTGAAGGGAAAAGTGATACAGAAAATTATTAGTAATACCTTCTTACATGTATGCTTCCTCTATATGTAATATTTCCTTTTAAGCATAGTCAGACTGTTAATATCCTTTATTTGTGCATGGAGATGAAGGAAAATTATAAAACCACAAAATTTTTGTATAACCCAACATCTAGGTAGGATTATCTGGGTGTGTGAAGACAGCATTCAATCCCTGACTGGGTGGGTGTCCTAAAGATATGAATGACATTGGCTGTGAAGGTATTTCTCCATGACCATGTTTCCAAAATCTGACTGTTAATTGTAATCACTCATAAAGAGATGGCTTTTCTAGCAAAATATGATAACTCAAATCCATGTCAAAGTAATTAAGTTTCAGTCTGTCTGTCATATCACAGAAAATGGCTGAGTGGATTTTCATTAAATTTGGAGGCTATGTGTCATATGCTAAAATTAATTTGGGGGATTTGTAGAACGGGAGGGGAGTCACCACAAAAAAACATGAGTTATTCTCCAGAGCAGCTGCAACTGACATAAGATAGAAGGTTTAAAAGCCTCTTGGAAAGAAGAGACAGGCCCCAAGTATTAAAATGCCATGGCAGAGAAAACAAGTAGTGGCCCAACAGGGTCTCAAATTGATATTTCCAGGGTAACTACTCTTTTTCAGTGGGGTTGCTTCTCCCATGGGCAACTCTATATAGGAGTGCCCTGGCATGCAAATCAGTGGACATTTATTTAACAATAATTAATCATTTTTGTAACACTACCAAGGCCAGCGAGTCCTCAATAATTTAAAGAAGATACCCTGTGTATCATTATTTAAGTATACAGACCTATAGTGACTGTTACTAGTTTACTATTGCATTTTCAGCCTGGCAGTTTGTAATCCATTCAGTTAGCATCAAGGATGTCACGAAGCAGCTAAAAAGTAATTCTGTATTTCTCTGATATCTGGTGAGCAACGATCACAGAATATTTTAGGAATAAAATAGATGAATTGGTCTTTTTCGGTCACTTAACCAGCAAGTGAAATGGAAAAAAATAAAGGTTATAAAGTTAGAAAAACCAGGCTAAATCTCAGCTTGCTACAAACCAGCTTTGGTTAACCATTCTCGTTGTTGTTTGCATCATCTGTAAATTGAGATGAAAATGACCCTTTCTGGTGTCAGCCAAGGTTCTGTGGTCAGAGGAAATAGAAGCCCTCCAAAGCTATCTAAGGAAGAAGGGACATTGGATCGCAAGGACAGGAAGGTAGGCCATTCCCCATGTGAGACCTGAACAAGGAGCAGATGGCCTGGCTTTCTGGGATGCTTCTCTCTCATTGCTCATGTCCCTCTTTGCTTTGACTGACCAGCTTTCTTTGCTTTGGTATGCGTATGGCAGAAAATTGGCCACTCCAAGCTTGCAACTCATCTAACTCTACGGTCCTAACAACAAACAATTTTTATATTGGATTCACTAGAGAGATAATCTGATTGCTCAGTCCAGTTTACAAGCCAGCCACTTACTACTGACCCTATCAGGACTGGATGTGAGAGGCAGAGAGGAGGGAAGAGACTGGGGAAAGAGCTTCACATTTTATGAGTAAAGCAGACAAGACTAAGACTAGGCAAGATGGATTGCCTAAGAAGGAGGGATGGGACCTTCCATGGGTGGCAGGAAGATGATATGAGGATGTATGTGTATATGTTGCCCCATTACCAGCCGTCTCAGAGGTGACACCCTCAAGCCACTGTAACTTGGCGGGATGAGCAGAGTGATCCATACACCAGGAATGCACTCATTCTACCCTACTTCTATGCTGTGTTAGTTGAAAGGGATTTGGCTGAAAGTAAGATAAAATCCAGTTCAACTTGGCATAAAGAATAAGCATTTTTATTGGCTCATAGAATTAGAAATACGAAGATGAGTCAAGCTTTCAGAAAAACTCAGTCTAATGACTCCAGTTTTGGACCCTTGAAATTCTTCACTATCTCCATGTGTGAGCTTCATCTTCCTCCTTATAATAACAAACAAAAAGCTGCAGTAAATCTAAGCCTTGTAACCACATATGATAATGCCCAGCAGAAAAGAGAAAACATTTTGTCTTGTGGCTTTCTCTTAAGAGAAAGAATACTTTTTATGAAGGCTCACAAAACTTTCCTTTCTTTTGCTTTGCCAAATTGGAAAAGGTGTTCAATCATGAATTATTCCCTGCGATCAGAAAATGATAAATGCCACAACCTGACTGGCTTATACCTGGATTCCTAGACCAATCCAGAGACATCAAGGTATGGAAATTGATGATGAGAAAATGCCCACAATGTCGATTACTATCACATTGTTATTTATAATAAGAAATACATAAAATTGTACATCACTTAGCAATAGGGGACACATTCTGAGAAATGCATTGTTAGGTGATTTTGTCTTTGTG
Organism: Avahi laniger; assembly: GCA_963575035.1. Classification (NCBI taxonomy): domain Eukaryota; kingdom Metazoa; phylum Chordata; class Mammalia; order Primates; family Indriidae; genus Avahi; species Avahi laniger. The sequence goes on along the minus strand of CAUYSK010002665.1, from coordinate 20,836 downwards.
TGAACATCATAGAGTGTACTTAACACAAAGCTAATGGTGTAGCCTATGACATACCTAGGCTACATGGTATAGTCTATTGCTTCTTGGCTACAAACTTGTACAGCTTGCTACTGAACTGAATACTGTAGACAACTGTGAAACAGTGGCAAGTATTTGTGTATCCCAGCATATCTAAACACAGAAAAGGTACAATATTTTAAAGTACAATATTGTAATCTTATGGAACCGCCATTGTATATGGAGTCCATCTTTGACTGATTTATGTTGAGAGTTCCTAAAACTTTTGGAATTTTCCAAGTAATAAAAGCAATACATGTGAAAGGAGGGTCTTTTGTTATTCATAACAAGCCCCTTTCACTCACATCTGAGTTTATGTTAATGAAGTGATTTCCAGAAAGCCCCTAAGGATCGAGGATCATGAGCAGGTGTAATGATCATTTGATCATGTGTGATTAGAGGATTGGAACTTTTAACCTCCTGCTCCACCACCAGTGACCAATGATTTAATTAATTGTGCCTAGGTAATGAAGCCTAAAAAGCCAAAAGGGAGGAGTTCAGGGAGATTCCAAGTTGCTGAACACTGGAAGGTGCTGGCAAGCTGGCATGCCTGGAGACAGCATGGAAGCTTCGCACCCTTCCCTCATACCTTGTCTTTGCACCTTTTCCATTTGGCTGTTCCTCAATTGTACCCTTTCATAATAAATTGGTAACCTAATAAGTAAACTCTCTTCCTGACCTCTGTGAGCCATTCTAGCAAATTATCGAACTTGGGGAGAGGATCACAGGAACCCCTGATTAATGGCCAGTCAGTCAAATGCACAGGTGACAACCTGGACTTGCAATTGGCATCTGAAGTGGGGGCAATCTTGTGGGACTGAGCCCTTAACCAATGGGATCTCATGCCATTTCCAGACAGACAGTGTCAGAATTGAGTTAAATTCTAGGACACCCTGTTGAATTCACAGAAAATTGGAGAATTGTTTGGTATGAAAAAAATCCCTACATATTTGATGTCGTGAAGTACTGAGTATAGTATTGTTGTGAGTGTCATAGAGAGGAAAAACATTTCCTTTCGATTATACACACTCACCTATCTGATTCCTCTTATAATTGTGATACAGAAAAATCTATTTGTTTATGAAAGGTAGGAGCTATCTTTAAAAATAATTCTCTCTCATCAATTGTATGCATAAAATTCCTTCATCGTGAAATAACCAATGTTTATCTATTCTTAGAAAACAGGGCTGGGCATTTGCATTTAAAATGTGTGCACATGAAAGGCCTAAATGGCTAACATAAAGTTCAGAGTTTATGTTTGCTGTTACAGAATAAGAAAGAACATGGGAAGAAGAACAAAATACTATACTCACGGCTAGTTCAGTCATGAGGGACTAAGCAGTACACAAACCCTAAATGGTGACATTATCTAAGTAATCTAGCCCTTGTCTTCAATACTGCTCTGGCTGCACCCAGCTTTACCCCTGTATTTTTAAACTTATGTGCCCCTTTTTCCTAATGGACCTCAATGTGCAGTGAACAATGGCACTGACATTTGAGACTCAGACAGTGACCTCAGAATCTCCTGTAATGAGTCCTTCCCAGCAGACATGGGAATCTGTTTCTTGTGACACCAAAATGAGGCAATGCCTCAAATGCAAGTTAAAGGAGTAACAGGGGAAGGGACAGGCCCATTGGACCAAAACCTGATGGATATGATGGCTGCTGTGTTTTGAATGCTTTTTCCCCTCCACCCCCAATTCATGAGCTAAAACATAATCCTTAGTGCCGTAGTGTTGGGAGGCGAGTCTTTAGGAGATAATTAGGTCATGAGGGCAGAGTTCTCATGAATGGGATTAGTACCCATACAAAAGAGGTCCAAGGGAGCTTGTTCACCCCTTCCTCCATGTGAGGACACAGAGAAAAGATACCATCTATGAAGCAGACAGTGAGCCCTCATCAGACACCAGATCTGTTGGTGCCTTGATTTTGGGATTCCCAGCCTCCAGAACTGTGAGAAATAGATTTCTATTGTTTATAAATTACCCAGTCTAAGGTATTTTGTTATAGTAGCCCAAATAGAGTAAGACAATGGGCAACCTCACTGATGACACACTTTTATTGAATGCTGGTGCTGACCATGTGCATTCATGGAAAGACTGTCAAAGTTTGGTCTTGCTAGACAGAAAAGCAGGTTGGTCTACTTAGGATGTAAACACAGAACACTTTGTACTCTTACCACTGAATCTACCAGCCATATGTCAAAGAGTATATTTTGGAAACAAAAGCTCCCTGGGCAATTTTCCTTTCTTAAATTTGTCCATTCTTTCCAACATCTAGACCACACAATAAGTTAATAAAGCATGTAGCTCCTCTCCATTGGGATCCTGTAATAGATGCTATTTCTTTGGGATTTTGTCTTTATATATCAGTATACTGCCAAACACTGAACTTTCTCCTGGATCCCTCAGATAAGGCATAAATGTCATCTTCACTATGTTTCTTCATCAATCTTGTCCACATCTGTAGCCCAGTGAAGCGAAACCATGGCGGAACAGAAAGCAGCAGGGAGGCTGCCCTGTGCATGTGGTGAGCTCCCAGGCAACATTCATGGGTAATCAGCACCAAAGGCACAACTTGGGCTCATATCCCTGGACGGAAAGAGCCATCAGCAATGTCAATAATCAGCTCCCATCTGCACTTGTACTGAGAAGGATAATTATCTGATAGCATGACTGAATACCTGGAAATGTCATTGGCAGGGGATGGGGAGAAAAATAAGAGATGAAAGTTCACAAACTAAGGAGTCAGAACAAACTTGGACAAGCTTCCAGTGCTTCATTTACAAATGACAATTACACTGTTCCCTTTGTGAAGATTGCACCATTCCCTTTGTGAAGATTACACCATCCCCTTTATAGCACTGCCTGATGAAAAAAATAAGTCAGAAGATATTTTGAAAATTCATCATTGAGCACCTGACACCTGGTAACCATTCAAAAAAGCAGTAACACTTATTATTATTTTACAAAACAATATCTAAAGTTCTTTCCCTTCTTGGAAACATGGGCCCATGAAAATCCATTCGTAGTTGTGAAAATAAACTAATGTGTATCAACTAAGTAATAAGTTATAATTAAAGAAACCCTAAGAAGAGGCTTGGCATAGATGATCTCTGTATTCAAATATTCCATATCCTCCTAAAATGGAGGTGGCATTTGACAACAGCTGTGCCCATGTAATCCTGTGAATGAATTTGTTATATGCTATATCCTAAAGCTGTTGTTAACCCTAGTTCAGCATCCATGATAATATACCTATGCTGCTAAAAGCAGAAAGATTCTAGGGTTGATTTTATGGAACTAAAATAAAGGTAAAATGGGGTTATGCTTTGGGCAGAGCAGGAGAACAAATGCACTGTATCCTGGAGAGAGCTGGGAGGTGAACAAAACAGAGCGGGGTAGGGGGGTAGGATATGAAAAAGAGATAGATTTTTTTGTTGAATATTTTAGTCACGTATCTGAATTTCAGGTCACTTTGGCCATGAATGTTATGAAGTATCTTTGGGTAATTTGTCACTCAGGACCACTCATCAAGTCTTTTCTATGTGAAAAATCTTCCCAAATGCAAGCCCAAGAGAGAAGGTGGGGTGGAGAGAGACACAGGGAAAACAAGGCAGAGGAAAACATGGCTGTTGTGTGGTGTGTAAGCCATGTACTATATCATTCTAAGGGAATCACTCAGATCAGATATCCCAGTGAGTTGGATCCAAGAAGATGTACACAACCATAGGTAGAAGCCCTGCAAATTGTTGATGACATGCTAAGTAACCTGTGCCAATATGGTGTCTGCCACTAACAAACACACATGAATAGGCAGCATCCCAAATTTCAGGGCTGCTGTGTGACCTTGAACCGCTGATAAATACTCTCAAGATCCAGCCTTCGTTGGGAAGGGCCTCTAGTCCCTTAAAGGAGTTCTGTTCTAACCATACGCTTATCCCTTCCTCATGAAGTCATACTTACGTATTTGTCTAATTGGGCATAGATTGAAATCACAGGGCTATGAAGAGTGACCAACTGTAGTTATCCAAATGAGGTGTTTGTCTTTAATCCTAGCAATCTAGGTATGTTCCACAAAACACATAATCCCATTAGCTGAAGTCACTGAAGGCCATCATTAAGATGGATGTCTCGATCCTCATCTGATAATGAATGCCACAGGGAAAAAAAATATTAAACATTTTGAGGAACTTAATGTTGGGAATGATCAGTTAAAAGCTATGATACAGAACAAATTCAATATATAGGAAAAGGATAAGTCACAGTCTTTCTGAGCTGAGATCAAGAACGACTCTTAGTATCGAAGCAGTATCTTTTTGTTGTTGCTGTTATAACTATCACTTAAAACAACACGAATCCCCCATCAGATAAACACTAATAGCGTATCCAAAGGAAATTGAAATTGATTTCTGTCCCAGCTTACACTAGATCAACAAATTTCATTTATGTAGGATCCTATTGTTTTGACTCAAGGCTGAATGGGATACAAAGTAACTATTTTAATAAAATCTAATTCTGGAGGAAAAAAGTATCATCATCCTAGATTTATGCTTCAGCTAGTAGGAGAATAAGTCTGACAGAGCCATTATATGTTATTCTATATACATCGTTGTTTTCATTGAAGTTACTTCAAGATGCTTTCCTATTGTAGCAACAGATAAATTTTTTTCAAAAAAAATTAAAAATAGGGAATTGCTGCTATAAAACATATACATCACAAAGGACTCATATTCTGCATTTTTCTTAAACCACTTACCATAAAATCTTCATTTTTTATGGGCAACTTGGTGCTGATTTCATGATTTGCAGCCAGAAACAACTGATTTCACAGCATCAGTCTGTCATAAATCTTAAGAACCTAAGTTCCGAATCCCAAAGCAGTGCCCAGAGGCACAAATGAGATTTCTCCTCACATAGTGTGACTTGTGTTTGCAGCTTTGATTAAAAAAATAAAACCAAAGTTGAGAAAATGGCACCTGGATTCTCCTTTACCAATGTTTAGGAAAATGAGTAAATTTTTTTCCAACTGTAAGCTATGACTAAGGTGGAGCTCTGAGAGTGAGCCTGCTGAAAGGCTGTCACCTGGGGATGGTGACACAAATTCCTAAGGAGGAGCTAGCCCTGCTCTCGACAGCACCTGTCGGGCCACTCGTGGAATCAAACCAAATTTATTTTATTGTGTGCTCCCTTTAGGAAAGATACTGACACAGTAGAATAGGGAACCCATGATAGTGAGCAGGACAGTGAGGCATGTGGGGATTCTTAGGCAGCTGGATGGTTGAGTTATTTTAGGCTACTTACTCTGCGTAGGGCTAGGGTGGAGGGGCTAGGTAAGAATGATCCTTCTAGTTTTATAGTTTCAAAATGGCAATCAGATTTAATCTGTGGCAGCCAGAAAGGTGTGGAAAAGAGAAAGGGGCTGTATAATTGAGGACAGGATCAATTGACTGAATAGGGTCTAATAGCTTAGCAACTAGGCATTATTCTCTGGTAGCATCAAGAAAAGCAGATGTAGTGGACTAAATAGAGAGAAGCCAATGGCAGTACCTGGTGAAGAGATAGAAGTCATGAGTATGTAAGTGTCACTCCTGAGTCTAACACTTAAGTGGAGAAAATCTTGCTCAAGGCCAGAAGATATAAGTTTCTTTAGTTATGGAAGAGAAGAGGACAGAGTGGGTACAAATGCAGAAGATGTGGTTGGTATAAATTGAGGGGTACTGGTGTGGGGTCTTTGTGGCAGCAGCCAGTTGAGACTGTCCTGCCTTCTGTATTCTTTATAATATGGCCAGGGTCCCATGCCCTAAAGACATATGGACACAAGACAAGAGAGCATGTATGGCCGAAGGGCTAGGACAAGCCATGGGAAGTGAGAAATTAAGGCTGGTACTCTGGCTTGAGCACCTGGGGCTGGTACTCCGGCTGGGGCAAGCAAGGGGCCATCTAAGAGCACTGGGTGCCTACAGTACACCAGGAATGGGCCCTGGTGGATTTCTTTCTTTTTAGTTACTTTGTGTCAAATTTCTTATCTGGTAATGCCAAGGCCCAAGTGTGATATCCTAACAGTACAATTACCTAGATAGAGCCTGGAAAACCCAACACTAGGAAAGCTGGGATAATGTCCCCTTTAATGATTATCAGTCACATCTGAATCCATAGGGATGAGCATCGATTCGAAGTCTTAAATGGGATCAAATTCTCCAAACCAGATGTGGGCCCAGTTCATGCAGTGGAAAGCAGAGGTGCTTTCAGGGCACATCCTAAGTAGTGGTCTCTCCTTCCAGCAAACAGATGGAAGAGTTATTGGTTCACTCTGAGAGTTCTGTGACATGGCCATGTAAGGAGACTGAAAAAACGTGGGTATAAAAAGTCAGTGGAAAGCGACCTTGCCAACAATTCCTCTCTCTTCCTTTTCTCTCTCCCAACTTTCTAACATTTTCCTTTATCCTCTGTATGGCCAAGAACCTACCCCCCCCCCAAAAAACAAAACAAAACAAAACAAGTCTTCTTCTTTATTAAATTTCAGAAATAAAGAACACTCAAAGAAAACCTTGGTTACTTCTTGAGAAGCACCAACTTCAAACCAACCTGCCCGACTTTCCAGTGCACAGAACACACCGCAGAATTTACAAACTCAATGGACAGATTGTGATATATTCATAATGGGCATCTGAAACCTGGTCTGAAAAACAGAGACTGGGGACAGCTGCATGAGTACAATAAATTTCTGAAGTTTTCCTAAATACGGTCCCTATCCAAGCAAGACTAATTTTTCCCAAAGGATTAGGATGAGTCAGGAGTTTTTCTAGATGAAGTCATGAAAGAAACACAATTTCATTCTCTTTTCTCCAATGTCAGTGTCTTTTAACTTACTAAACAACAATAACGAAAACACTGAGATATTATATTGCACATATTTCCATTATCTAGAGAAGGTATGAGAAGGTGATCTGGTGAGATTTGAGATTATAGCCATAGAGATCTAGGCATAAAGTGATCACTGTTTGATAGAGAAAGTGAACTTTATTTACTAAGAGATGATATACACTCTTGAGTTTCTCTTGTACACCATTAATCCAGCTGGCTTCCTATGGTTTCCCCTCCAGATAAATAATTTACCCATTGTGACCATAGCATGAAGCAGCAAAAAGTGCTTGGACCTGGGTTTTAGAAGATGGGAGTTCTAGTTCTATCAGTGTCCTTTCAGAGGAGTCACCTACTGCAGTGTCTTGGGGCTTAAATTGCTTCATCCTAATCTTCAGAATCTGAGTCTCTAGAAGTAAGATCTGAATCATGACCGCATCTTTGTGTTTAGAGATAAGATTTGCGAATATGGTAAGAAAAACAACAAATTTAGTGTTTAAATAATAAGAAAATTCTGCTTGATATAGGGAAACATAAGTGTCTGATAAGTGCTAAAGATACAATGTGAAATCAGAGGAATATCACTATGGAAAGATTTATTGTGGAAGATTGTGGAAATGAGATTTGCTTTGCATACAAGAATTTGGGACACTGTAGGCAGAAAATTATTAAAAAAAAAAAAAAAAAGAGAGAGAGAGACCAAGATGATAAGATGATGTGGTACCTGTGGCTGATTTTCTAGCCTGGCTTTTGTCACCAGCGATTTTTTTCCTGCCTCCGATCTCACCATATATTGTCCAAGTGGCAAATGCCCCTAGTGTTTGGATCTGGGAAAAGGAAATGCCATTTGCTCCCTATAATTCTGAACTGTCAGAGGTTGGCTGGGTGGCAACGGTGGGAACTGGCAAAGCCTTCCAGGACTCTGAGCACTTGAGGAAGTCAGCATTCTCAAAAGCAGTGGTTTTATTATAAAGCAATTTAGATGAAAAGCAAACCTCCTTCAATTTAAAGCCATACAATTGGAGGCAATTAAACTTGCATGATTAAATTCCAGAAATTAAAAACCTGTAAAAAGCATCCTAGCAAAAGGATCTGTCTTGCACACATTTTGATCATTAATCTGAATGCTCTTTAACTGTCCAATACCACTTCACCCTTTCCTTCATTTTTTCCATTGCTCAGGAAGTTTATAAGACATCTACAACAAGGAGAATCAAACCAGAGCAGTGTAGTATCAGATCCGTTTGTCTCCTGTGAAATTTTCAATGATTTAGGGGAAGAGGTACAGATGGAAGAAAGGAAGCTGAATGCCAGGAAACTAACATAGCAGGAATGAGTGGCTGATGAAAGAAAAGATTTAAATCCAGCCTGCATTTTCTAACACAGTCGCTGGATAGGTAAATAATCATTTTTCACTTAGCCAGTCCTGGGATATAGTGTGTGGCTCCACAGGGGCAGGAGAGTTGTAAACCCCAACTTGGGGCAGTGAGGGGCAGTGTGAGAAATGGGGTTCCTTACACACTTCCCAGCTGGTCTGAGGTCACCATATCAGAGCCTTCTCCACCATATACCTTTCTACTCCGCAGGAAAGCATATGAGAATCCAATCTAGGGGAAGAACTAAATCCGACATCTTCTCCCAGTAAGAAAGCCGTAGTCCTTGAGAGAGACCAGGAATTCTACACTTAGTGAGCTATCAGACCCCAAGAACTTGATTCATAGTCATATGGAGCTGGTAGGATTTATAAAAACAGAAAGGAGAGTTGTTGCTAACAAACCCTTAAGATCCCAATGGTTAGATATTTATATGGAAAATGTGTAACTCTAAAGAAATAGAGAAGCGATCTCCCAACTTCTGATGAAAGAGTATACGGCTGAGCTTCACCTCACACAGTAGGCTCCAAAAACCAGCAGCAAGAGGCCCAACAGATGCAGCAAACATGGTGGACACCACTGCAAGGTGTGACTATATGTGACAGATGCAGCAGTACCCAGAATCCTGGGTGACACCTGAGGAAGGAAATTTAAAAAACGCAAAGATCATACAACCTACATCTAAAGGAATTGCCCTGGTACAAGGAAAATTAAAGTGGGTGCCTTACGAAAGCTTATGTATCTCATACTATTTATGAGACCATTTGGTAGACCTCTTTAATGTGTCAAAAATATTTGACGTGATTCCGGGAGACTGGGGAGGCAGGAGCACTGTAAAGTTTCTTTCTAAATATCAGGCACAGACTGATGCCTTAGTATTTCTATGGTAGAAGAAGAGAGCAATGGAATTCATTTAAATGGTTAACTTTTACAAATACCTTTACAAGAAGGGCGGTAGCATGTATCTTTAACATACTGCAGTCACAACAAAGGCAAGGTATTAAACACCCAATTTTGAAGGCTGGTTTTATTTGTTAGTTGGTTGTGGGTTTTGTGTGTGGGTTTTTTTTTTGTTTGTTTTTTGTTTTTTTTTTGGTTTCCACTTAATGTACTGTAAGGCAAGGAATAAACTTACATCTGCTATATCATAAAAATGTAAACAACGTTGATATAAAATGCAGAATAATTAAAATAAAGTTGCATAGAGAAACATCTCTTGGTGTGTTTTAAGTTAAATGGAGAGAAAATGGAAGGGTTTAACAAAAACAGTGCTAATTAAAAAAAAACAGGGCTAGAAATAAGAACTGGAATAATAGATACTTAAAAGCTTGAAGTTTTTATCATGTATTTAATTTTTATTATTATATATAGATTTTTTTGTCAATCAAACTTCTTTCTAAATCCATGTACTAAGAAAACAGAATGAGTAGAGATGAAGAAAGTACATACATTGACTCTACAGTGTTATAAGTATTACCAAGATCGGTGGGTAAATTGGTGAGTAGTTTTGACTCACTCTGGTATCTTGGATATTACATTAGGTGGTATATGTCTAAAACAAAAGTATCACAAAATAGAAACTTTGATCATTGACTAGAAAACTCAAGAATTCAATAAGTTTGAGTGAAATGAGAAAATAAAAGAGGAAATTCCTTAAAATTATTAAATACCATAAGAATATTTTATTAATATATTAAGACAATAATACCTAATAGTGCCTCAAACCCAGTAGGTTCTCAATAAGTTGGTTGAATTACAGATATAGCTAAGTCCTTTCTTACTGTGTAGAATCCTAGGGATATAGTGGGATACTGAACAAGGTTTATTGCACAGAATTATTGCAAGCAAAGATGGCATTGCCAAGGATATATGCTCAAAACTACTCTATGATAGTAGTTGAGGTTTCGGGTTGCCTTGTCAAGGTTCAATTCTGTTTTGGTTTTTCTTAGCACCTGAAAATGGATTTCCCCATCTCCACTATTAATTACCATCATAGCCAAGTAACCTAAGTTTTAATACATAGGTGCTCATATTCCTGGTTGTAGCATATGATTCTACATAACATTAAGTTGAGGTTTTCATATGTGTAATCACTATTACTAGATGATATAATTAAATATTTCTCCTAATAGGTGTTATCCTATACCTCAGATCATTCCAAGTATTAAAGAAATTGTAGTATCAATTCAATAACACAAAGTACTCTTAAATATATTTTCACCTTGTCAAAAGGAGAGAAAGTTGAACCCATAAGGAAACCAACATGAATACTAATATCTGTGTTTATTGAGTCCTTACAATCAGGCACTGGCTATTGGCTTTACATGCAGTATGTCTTTTAAATCTCACAACAACCCTATGAGTAAATGCTATAACTATTCTCATTTTACAGTCTAGAGAACTGAGCCTAAATCTCTATGCTCAAGGTCACAGAATTAATCATATTAGAGCTGAATTCCAAGCTTCTCTGTTTTCCGAGTTCTTACTCTCAACTACTTTTCGTTGTACTGCCTTTCTACGACTCAGCTTTTAACTTGTTGGTCCATAATTGGAAGTCTGCCTCGGGGAAATCCCTATACCTATAGGTTGTCTGGTCTTCTCATCCATCCTCAAACTGCTCTCAATGAACCCACGATGTCCTGAAGGCCTGCCCACCGCAGGTGCTGTGTGTACCGTGTTGATGGAGCAAACATCTCTGCCTCCCTAGCCTCTTCCCCCAAGATGGGGCACAGGCAGAAATCTTCAGTCCTTTTCTTTTCTTTTCTCCTTTCAAGGGCCAAAGTGGTTCATATCTCTATGGGTAGAGCCCACCTGATGGGTAGGCAGGAGGGGGGTTTTCCACAGTTGGTGAAAAGAGAGATATTGAGAAGTACTTAATGCCTCAATCTCCCCACCCTTTCAACTCATCCTTTTGTTAGAAAAAAGAAATAACCTCCAGCTGATTGGTGTTATGCTGGAATATTCCTATTTAGAAACATTTTATTCTGAGTTAACAGGGCAAATGCAAACACTTTGAGAGTATATGTCTTAATGGGTTATTAACCCCTTATATGGCCTCATTAATAAATGATATCCTTCTGCAATCATCCTGCCAGAAGCATGATGGCCCGTGTAGAACTTTTCAAACTGTGTCCTGGGAGTGCTGTGCTCTACAGAAGAGACTCAGCGGGTCACCCCCTACCCCTGTTCCTATTTCGACCACAGCAGCACTGCTGTTATCTGCCACTAGCCTGGGTCCTGCATTTCATTTTGGGGAAAACAAATAATCATCAACAACAAAAGCATTCCACAGCTTTTATAAAATGGAAATCATAAGTTTAGCAGAAAGAATGTAACACTTGTACTCAGTAAGGTCTAGTATAGTTTCTACAATAATAATAATCAGTTATCTCTTCTTCAGAGTAGGTTTGAATTTGGGAAACAAGGAAGTAATGTCTTTTGAAAGTCACCGGCTTTCATTGCTACTGAACAGGTCAGGTACTGGGCAAGATCTTTCATTTTTAGTATTTCATTCAATCCTCTGTGAGGCAGGTGTTGTGTCCATTTTACGGGTGACAAAACTGGGCTTAGGGAGGTTAAATAATTTTCACAGAGTTACATAGCTACATAGTAGCAGAGCTGGTACTTAGCCTGAGTGTCTCTGGTCCCTAAGACACTGGGTTCCTGAGGATGAGGATGAAGCTACAGGTTTAGAGACCAACATGCAAGGTGGTACCTGAGGGCAGTAATTTAAGCTTTGCCTGTGTAGTAAAATATATTCTAACCAGCTCTCTTGTTTGCTTCAAAAGCCACATAGAAACTGTTTATGTGGGTCATTATCATTTTGCAGAGCCACTAAGAAATGGAAATAGCTCGGACTAAGCCAGGCCTCCCAAAATGTTTCCTCTGTAATGTCTGTGAAGGTTTTCCTTATTATTTTTAGTCTTCGTTAAGGCTACTATAATTAAGTACCAAGACTGAGTAGCCTATAAACAATAGAAATTTATATCTTACAATTCTGGAGGCTGAAGTCCAAGATCAGGCTGTTGAGGGCTCTTTTGTGGGTTGCAGACTGTCAAGTTCTTGTATCCCCACATGGTAGAAAGAGAGATAGCTAGCTCTATGGCTTCTCCTTATAAGGTCACACATCCAATCAATGGGGTATTCCACCTTCATGACTTAATTAGAATTGACCCTTGAACAACATGGGTCTGAACTTTGTGGGTCCAGAAGAAAATACACGTGAATTTTCTTTTGTCTCTGCCACCCCTGAGACAGCAAGATTAACCCCTCCCCTTCTTCCTCCTCTTCAGCCTTCTCAAATAAAGACAATGAGGATGAAGAGCTTTATGATGATCCACTTCCACTTAATGAACAGTAAATGTATTTCCCTTATGATTTTCTTAATAACATTTTCGTTTCTCTAGCTCATTTTATTATAAGAATACAGTATATAATGCATATAACTTACCAAATATATGTTAATTGACTCTTTATGTTATTGGTAAGACTTGTCATCTATAGCAGGCTATTAGTAGTTAAGTTTTTGGGGAGTCAAAAATTATATGTGGATTTTCAGCTGGGTGTGAAGGTTGGCACCCCCATTCCTCGAGTTGCTCAAGGGTCAACTGCACTCCCAAAGGCCGCACTTCCAAATGCCATCACATTAAGATTAGGGTTTCAAAATATAAATTATAGGGGAATACCAACATTCAATTCATTGCATCATTATTGTTATTTTCGTTATTATTCAAGTTGTTCTACCTACTGTGAAGAACGTGTTCAGATCAGGACTAAAAAGGATGGCTTTAATTCAACATTAGAACTGAAAAACTCTATAGTTATTTTTAAAACTATGTCTACATACTGATGAGAAGATGTTTTCAGGATGAATTGCTTAAAAATGTAAAACAACATATATGGTTAGAATCCTATTAAAAATATATATATTTACACATATTTATTCTTGCAAAGGAAAAGTTCTTCCATAAACCACACCAAATAGTTAACAGCAGTTATCTTTAGAGACAGGATTACTGGGGATATTCATTTTCTAGATTACATTTTTTCTGTTATGTTTGCATTTTATGTAACATACACACCAATATTTCTGTAATCGTAAAAACAGTAACTATTAAATGGCTATGCTAGCATTCCAGTTTTCAGTGTTTTTCCTAACCATGTACTGCTTTACTCAGGTTGTTAGCTGAGGAGACTAACCAATTGAAATAATTTTTAGGGACAACAGAGCACCAGAGCATTCCCTTTGTACAACCATGGACATGAAATATTTTGATGATATACTTAGGCAATTTTACAATCACACTTGTGTATTGTCATGAGTGGATTCTGACAAAAATGTCTGTGTGAGAATGAGATCTAAATATTGGCTATGCAGATGATTCTAAAAATCTGTGGCAGAATAAAAATACTCTGAAAGGCTAGTTTTTAGTTAACCAGATATTGTTTCCAAATGACAGTTTCATTCATTGCAGACATTATTGGTGTTTCATGATGATGTCCCAGGCTTCCTTCTTCCTTACTATGGTCTTTGTCATTTACTTTAAAATTTCCATCAGAAAAGAGAGTGAGATATTGTATCTGTTTTTCAGTTGAAGCTCCATTGAATGGGAAGTCTATTGCCTTAATCAGGAATTCACCCACTCAGGTTATGGTCACAAGCATTTCCAAAAAAGGCCACATACTGGAGGTAACCACTACAAGTCTTCCTAACCGTATTTCAATTAACATCATGGGCTTTGCATAATAAATATTAGAAAATATTCATCTTTCATTGATGAAATTGACGGCTTGTTAATTAACATGATGGATGATTCATGGGTGAAATATTAATATTCAACATTGTGGTTTGGTTAAAATATTTTAGGGATGTTGCCTATAGTTGCGTGAACAATAAGGCGTATTGCTAGACCTAAGGCCTGGATCCTTAGGTAAGGAACCAGAGGTTTCATCCTTAAATGCTTCTGTGCCTGGAAACTGGGATGCTGAATTTCTGCTAGCCTGATCACTTCTATATGGTCACAGTCCTGCCTCTGAAAGATAGTCAGTTCTACCTCAAGTGATCCTTTTATACAAAGTGTTGTTCATAGCACCTACTAGGAGAGGAAGTAGAGAGTCCATCAATACATTTGTCCTGAGAATTACTTTCATTATAATTGTTAGCAGTATAGCGGGGGAATAGCTAAAGCTCTCCCATCTCAAACATTTTGGTAGCTATTGTTTATCTATCTATCTGTCTATCTATCTATCTATCTATCCATCCATCCATCCATCTATCTATCTACCTTTCTATACTTAACAGTTGTGCATCACCAAATTGATTATTGGGTCAATTTTCAACACTCCTATTTGAAAAAAATAATAATCAAAGCACATTTGAATAGAAGTTATAAGGATTTGGGCAGAGAAAGGAGTGGATTGGTTGACTTATGTGTGTTTGTAGAGATATAATCCTTCTGTAAGTAAAGCCAATTCAGAAAGTTTGGCAACTTACCCTAACATAGGGATGAGTCTTGCTTAAGCAATAGACATTTGCTGAAAACACATCTGACTTCTCTCTCAGCTACTTATCCAGATCCACAAACCACTGGATGATTTCAGTTCTTATTTTATCTGATCTCTCTTCATGTGTTATTGCAGATGATTTCTTTTTTCCTACGACTCCACCCTTCTTGTTCTTCTCTCAGCTGTCTGACTATTCTTTCTCAGTTTCCTTTTTAGGCTTCCTTTCTTAGTAGCTCCCCTAAGTTCTGCTACTCCCCAGAGTTCTATTCTCTGCTCTCTTCCTTTCTCTCCTTGGGCAATCTCATCAATTCAGTGGCCCAACTAGCTTTATTTATCGATGGTGTGTTACTGCATTCCAGATCTATAGCTATATCCCTAAATCCTCTTCCACATTCCAAACACTTACATAAAACTGTTCACTCTGCCAGCGTCCCCTCAAACTCAGCTTGTCCCAGACTGAACTTAGCATCTTCTCATGGTGTCCTTACCTCCCATATCAATTAGTTTCTAAGTCATGCCAAGACTCCTTAGTTATTCATCGTCCATCTCCACACTTCCTCATCCCTAATGCCAAAGCCCTAGAACTAATATTCACCATCTCTTCATTGGATCATTGCTAAGTCTCTCCCTCATCTCCCTTCCTCCATTTCACCTCTGTCTACTCCATCCTCTACTTGTTCCAGCTGGATCTTTAAAGCACATAAAGTCTGATTTCCCTATTGCCTTCAGCATAAATTCAAATTTCTTAGCAAGGAGGCCAAGAGCCCCACTAATCTTGATACTGATACTGCTCTCTCCATTTTCTCTCTGGAATCCTCTCCAGGTACACCTTCCACCCTTCCCACAGACATAATATACAATAAGTTTCTAATTAATCTTTGTTCAATGAAAGAATGAATGATAAAACTCATTTTAGTGGATATAAAAATATATAAAATATTTCCCATTCATTTTCCATGGCCATTTCAGGAATAGCCCTGTGCAAAAAAAAAAAAAAAAAATCCTTCACTTAAGTGGTGAAACAGAGCCTCGGAAATTTTAAGTAGCTTGGTAAAGTCATCCAGCCAGAAATGTATATGATGGAGCAAGAATCAGATCTTGAGATCCTCAACCTAGACCACAGGAGCCTCCAGATGCTGACACTGCTTCTTCTGATTGCTTATCAGTTTGGTGCTAGGAATACAAGTAATGAGGAAGCCTCAGCCTTTACCCAGGCCAGCGTCAACACTGGATGGCAGAGAAAGAATAAACTCTGCATTTAGAGGTAATCTATCATGCCCCAATCATGAGTGATTAATAAAAAAAAATTGGCCTATAAATGCTAAAGTTTTCAGGCAGAAATCATACCAAGTAAATGTGGTAGACTTTTAAGAGCATTCAGAACACCAACTGAGGACGACAGATGTGGGGGACAGAGAGACAACTGGAATTAGAATGAGTACAGGACGCAGGTAAGTCAAATGATATAACATCAATACAGAAGGTGCTTGCCTCTCCTCGCCCCTTGTCATAAACAGATACCTCTTTTTTCTTTTCACCATGCAAAACTGTATGCTTCCACTGTTCGCAGATGCTTATCAAACACTTGAACAAAACTGGTCATGTTTTAATCAAAGAACATCGAATGTGATGTGATAGAATTTTACAAATACAATATTCAATAATCACATATTCTATTTAGCCAATAATAACATACAAACTTCATATTGCCCTAAATCCCAGTGTGTGTGAATCTCTCTCCCCAGTAAGGTTAAGCATGAAATCAAGGATTCCTTGGGGTCTGCACAACAATGATGCTTAGATCAGGTTTGGGGACACAATAACTTCCTAAAAATGCACAATCTATTCTAAAAAATCCACATCTTCATCTGTAATAACATGGTCGGAAATCTTCAGGTCTACATTCTGTAATGCTGTGAGCACAAAAATAATAGATTTCAGCATGATTAAGAAGAGTATGATGATAATTATGGAAAAAGGCAATTGTGAGTCAGATTATTATGCTAATTGGGAAAAGGAAACACTTAAAATGGATTACCATGACAAGAAAGATGAACAAAATATAATTCATTGCAACACGAAAGGCTATATCTAAAGCCACTTGATGATCCATATAAAATACTTTATAAATAAGTTTTAATTGCATTGTCATGAATCAATTTAAAAAAATTCTAGTGCCTATTATTCACATTCAAGATGTCAGAACTTTGGATTTTTAAACAAGCATTTTTCTTTTTTTAGATTACAAAAAAATGCTCTAGTGGTAAGAAAATACTGCTGACATAAGAAATTATTTTCCCTTTTGAAACAATCAGAGCCACCTTCTATTTGAGAAGTGTCTTCAGAAATCCAAAAGGGTCTCACTAGTTGAACGTTTGTCTTTCTGGAAACTATTAGAGAGAGAATAAGTCAACATGAAAAAAAAACAAACAAAAAAGAAACCCATGAGCATCAAGCATCAACCTCAGGTGTGTATGGTGTTAAACATGTATGTCATTTGTTGATTGAAATTTATTCCCACTAAGAAGAAAATTCTGTTTCATTTAAATCAGTTTTTGTGGAAATTTTTCCACCATAAATTCTCCAACTTCCTTATCTTCTGAAATAAAGTTCCTTTAATCTAAATAAATCTTTATCTGTTGAGTCTGGCCTATCACTGTTAACACTAATTATCGTGCTCTTTGGCATGCAGGGACAACAGTGGGAGTTACTGAGAGAGCCATGTATACTGCTATTTTTATTCCCCGAGTCCGTTTGTTTTCAGAGGTTATTTGTTAATTTGTTCTATTGTTTCTGTGTGTAATTTTTTTCCCATCATTTAGGTGTTGGGGTCACATTTTCCCTGGGGTAAAAGATATGTTCCTTCGAGGAACTCTCAACCTTTTAAGTTTGCTTATTTCTAATCATCCAGCACGTCAGAAAGCCAGGAATATCAGAATTGAGTGTGATTTGCTTTAAAGAGAAGCTTTAAGAAGGCTTTAAAAACCAATACAATCAGCTCAGGGCTTGTAGGCAGCTCTTTTTTTCAGTCCCTTGGAAGCCAAGTTCTTTGCTTCAGAGTTTATGGCTGGGTTAATTAGTTGAGCTTTGTTCTATTTTAATCAATACATCGTTTTGAATATGGACATTTCAAAGTACCTTATAATATTTTCTTAATGGACATATTACTGAGTTGTAGAAAAGAGATGAAAGGGAAGTCAATGTTATCGATTATCAAGTTTGTTATTAATGCAAATGAAATCTAGGATGCAACCCACTTTTCTACCTATCAGATGGCCACTTATTCCACATGACAGTAAATTCAGGAAGCCTTCCCTGCCACCTAGGTTGGAGTAGGAGATCCTCCGCCATGTTCCTACACCTTCTAATCTGAATGGTTGCTTGTAGATTTTATTATTTTATTTTATCATAATGGGCCTTCCCTTTCAGACTGCTGGTTCCTAGAGACCAGAATTAATGCCTCAGTGTCCTCGGGCCTATTGCATGGTAGGTGCTGAGTTATGTCTGGATGATTAATTAATCCATCAACTGATGACAGGCATGCAGAGGATTAGGATAGGGAGAAGAAAGCAATCCGGAGAAGATCAAGAAAGGAAGGAAAAGAGAAGACTTTGATATCATATCCTGCTGATAATGAAAAGCAAACATAAACAAGGCTATGCAGCAGTAGTTGGAGTTAGTGGGGAAAATAAAATGCAAAAAAGCACTAGACTGATGAGAAGGGTGAAAGGGTAAGACTGTTTTCCTCCCTTAGTTGGGGTGGTGAAGGGAGTAGATAATAGGGATAAATTAGGCCCATTAAAATGTAGAGAGAGCAAGAGATTAATGTTGTCTCCAAAAAGGTGGCAGTCCTCTGCTCATTCTTTAATTAGTGTTTAACAGAGAAAAGGTAAATTGGACAATTAGAAAAATAACAACGACTAGGCAAAAACATCTCCTATGAAAGAGCTCAGGGAGAGAATGAATATGCATTAACCACAAGATCAGTCCTGCATATTGGAATATTAGGGAACTTGGAATGTTTGCTGAACACTTTTCCATGGTTATAAAAAGAAATCTTGTGGATCTGGTGAAACATGTCTTAATACTCTTAAATACAAAGGCTAATAAGCTCATGTTTGAGACAGAAATACCTCTCTTCTTTTTCTTCTTTGGGAATACAGTCAGCCTTCTTAATCTGTGGGTTCCAATCCATGGACCCAACAAACCAAAGATTGCAAATTTTCAAAATAAATAAAATAAAAAAAAATAACACTACACTAAAAAATAATGCAAATAGTATAACAACTATTTGCATATCATTTACATCGTATTAGGTATTATAAGTAATCTAGCAATGATTTAAAGTATAAGAGAGGACATGTGTAGGATATAGGCAAATACCCTGCCATTTTATATCAGGGACTTGAGCATCCCCTGATTTTGGTATCCATAAGGGCCCTGGAACCAATGCCCATAAATATTTAGGGAGGATTGTATAATCTGTTTTATTTTCTCAGGTATCACGGCTCCCATCCCAGAGGACACTGGAAATACGCAAAAAGGAGCCAAGGCTATCACGTTGGTAAAAATAACCACTCACTTCAGTATATCCATGCATAGGTTTACACACGTGTGCACACATACATATTATTCTCATACAAAGTAAAATGAGTGATGGTTTTCTATGAACTATAGATTCCAATTGTGCAGTGCAGCATAATGATAATGGGAAGGGCCACAGATTTAGAAATTAAGCAGCTTGGATTTGTATTCTAGCTTCATCCCTTCTGAGCCTTCTAAACTTCGGCTAGTCATCGCATACCAATTCAAAATCTGTTTCTCATCTGTAGAAAGGAAATAACAAAGTCAGCTTGTGAGATGTTATATATATTGACACATTGTCTGGCACAAGGCAATTTACTCAATAAATGTTGATGCACTTTCTTTCTTGTCTCGAAGCTCAAAATACGAAAGTGGTACTGATTAAATTTTCTTCTTGAACATTCATACTCTCCAACACAGTTGGTAGCCAGGGATAGCAAATTGCTATCAATTTGGTTGTCAAGTTGCTTAAAACACTCAACATGTCTTCAGGCATCTAAAGGGGTTAGCTTTGCGGTTTTAGCTAAGAAAGCTCTAAGGCTTAATTTGATAGATGTCTGGGAAAGAAGTCAGGTGAGCTCCTGGAGGAACCTCCTGCCCTCTACTCACAGAAAGAGGGAACAGGAAGTGCACAGAACTCACATACTCCCTGATCTCAGTTTGGTTATACTTTTTCTAAGTAGGTCAGAAGCTAATAGCCCTCTCATAATATACCTGTCTAGGGAGGCCATATCTAATCACATTTAACCTCTCTTTACTCTCTCCATCAGCACATTGTCTCAGGAAGGGCCAAGGCTAGACAAATATTCACCCTGAGATTCTGCAGAACTAGCCAGGATACCTAAGACTGACCGGCGAGGTGGTTCAAGCTCCTTGGCATTCTTCACATACTTTCCTTTGCCTTTCTCCTTTGAAATGAACTGCCCATTCCCTCAGTCTGGCTTTCATTTCCCATGAGCTACTACTGCTGATCCATTAATCTGGACAAACTGTTTATTATTGCAGACCTATTAACAGGTTACTGCTCTCAGGAATGTTTGCATTTGTTTTTGCTGAATATTCAAGACAGAGATGATCTTAGAATGGTTGTTAGATTGTCCCGTTAACAAGGATATGTCGGAGGGGGAGAAAAATGGAGGATTAGGGGTGACCTCCTGGCTCTCTGCTCCCACAGCGGGAGGTGAAGAACACGGACACCCACATGGGAGTGAGGCACTCTCCCACAGGATCGGCTTTGCGAAACTGCAAAGAAGCAGCGAGGGACAAGCAGCAGCGCTGATAAAGTAAGGAGAACTGTAAAAACACCCGGAGGAAGTGGGACAAAAGGAAGTGCAGCGCGGGTCAGCCGCGCCCGCGGCGGGCTGGCCCGGGCAGAGAGATCTGACTCACAGGAAGACGACTCTTCCTTCACCAAACCCCACTCCCACGCAGGCAGGGAAGTGCCAGAAGTCGGAG
>CAUYSK010002661.1:0-12221 GCA_963575035.1 Avahi laniger | reverse complement strand
TACGTCCAAAATTCTGTGAAAATTGTACTATGAATTTGCAAATGAGAAAAGATGTTACACTCATTTACAGGATCAGAAAAGCATTTGTCACATTTCTGCCCCCTGGTGGTAGCCTTCATCTTGTCATCTTTGCAATGCCTTAGGCTTGCTTTCTTTTTCTTTTTTCTATTTCAAAATATTACAGGGTACAAACGTTTTGGTTGCATGAATTGCTTTTGTACAGTTCGAGTCAAAGTTATAAATATGTCCATCACCCATATAGTGTGCATTGTACCCATTAGGAGTGAATTTACCCATCCCCTCCTCCTCCCCCATCTGCTTGAATTCCATTGAATTTTACTACATTTGTGCACATGAGTGTTGATCAATTAGTTCCAAGTTAATAGTGAGTACATGTGATGTTTGTTTTTCTATTCTTGTGATACTTCACTTAAAAGGATGGTCTGCAGTTCCATCCAGGTTGTTACAAAAGGTATTCGTTCACCATTTTTTTATGGTTGAGTAATACTCCATGGTATACATAAACCACATTTTATTAATTCACTCATATATTGATGGCTTGCTTTCTTGAAAAAATATACTAGCAAAGACATAAATAATGAAAGTAGTTAGTGAGAATATTTTATAATGAAAAAGAGGTGAATTAAAATTATTCTTGTAGATCGATAACCTATAACCAGTATACATATAGTATTTCCAGAATCTTCAAACCATTTATCACCTTGTATTTAAATGCGACGCCTTGAGGAAATATAAATAAGAGTGCTGTAAAAATATTCAAGGTAATTTGATAGAAGAGTTGTAAATTTAAGCACTTTTGAAACTTCTTAAGATCATTCCACGTTTATCAAAATTAGTATATGAGAAAAATCACAACTCCTTTTATTCATATATCAAACAGGGGGAAACCTTAGAATAATTTTATTAGAACACAATTAACTATCTACTTAAAAACTTGAGAGTATTGGGACAGCTATGTAATATGAGTATTTTTAATGTTGGGAAAACATTTTTTTCTTGTTCAATATATATTTGATACAGTGTTTCCTATTTTTGAGCAGTACCAGTGTTGCTGAATTTGGTCTCATAAAATAGAACTATTACTTTCTTCAGTTAAGTAAACTTTTTACTTTTCTCATAGTAAGTTTAGTAGTGTACTTTTGAAAAATAATGTCAAATTTGGGGGGTAGATAGATTCCTGCTCATATTATGAACTAAAAGCTTGAGAAAAAAACTTTTTCTTTTTTGTTTTTTATTATTTTTCCAATAATGAAATTTAAAACTTTCATTATTTTGCTATTCACTCAATCTCTGTGAACATATAGCAATGATTAATTATTTTGCTCTCTCCTGGATTTGGGAATAGCATTTGAAATCCTATATTTTTTTCACATAAGAATGTTAGACAAATTTAAAAAAGAATACATGTCTTAAGTATCTTAGGAGCTAAAATATTAGCTTTATGCCATTTTAATATTAAGAACTTTGGAAGTAAGAAAAAAATAGGAAAAGTTAAGAATCTCAGACTCTGTATGTTTATAGACAACAACCACTTTTTCTTAATCCTCAGTAATTTGTGTAAGGGAACAACCACTACATCATTTTTTTAAAGATAAAATGAAATTAAATCTGACTATGCTATTCATATTTTTCAGTCATTCAGCAGTAATAACCTATAGGCCATCTGCTTTTTGTGAAATTTAACATGTGTAAAATTATATTGCAGGTTATAATGTTGTTGTAAAGATTCCCACAGGAGCAACAAACATTGACATTCTTCAGCACAGCTATTCTGGAAAACCAGAAGATGACAATTACCTTGGTAAACATTCCTAGTAAACAGCAGCCAATATGTGGTTCATGTGCAAATTTCGTGGAGGTCTGTGGTTGATGTAAATTCCTAGAAGGCAACAAGAGTCCCTTGAGCAAACATGCAATTTCGGTTCATACTAAGCTTAGGTCATCTGACTCCTTATACATATGTTCTTAAACAAAATACAGTATTAACAAAATATATCCTTTTAAAAAAACACTGAATGAAGTTCTGAAAAATAAATTTGTTTTTAGTCTTTTCCCATAAAAGAATTTTAGATAACCAAAGGTTATGTTCTATTAGTTGTATGTGTATTTAGAATAAAATTCTCTTAAATCTTTTTATCTAGTATTAATTATAGAACTCTGAAGTTAAATGTTTTAAATGGTTTTCTTAAATGTTTTTACCATGTAGAAAAAGAGTTTAAATATAGTTTTTACAAAGCTCTTGTATTTAAAAAAAAAAAGGTAGAAAAAGAACTGTGGATTTTACATTGTAATATATTAATGAATATAGTCATTAATATAGTTAGAATTTTAATATAGTTAGAATATTAATATAGTTAAAATTCTTTGTCTTTTAGGTATTTCTAGAGTATAAATTTGTGATATTTGTTTTTGGAAATTAACTTTCAGACTTAAAGGATTTCATTAAAGCACAAACATGAAAAGAATGTTTCACAAATCCTTCCTTTCTGTATAAGAAATATCTTAATGTTGACTTATGTATAATTCACCAAGCTGAAGTAGGTAGCTGATGGTGCAGAGCTGATATTGAGAAAGAATCAATAAGATGTGAGATATTGACCTAAATACCTAATGCGTGTAACTGGCAGTCTGAATCTATAATGAACAGCTTATCTCAGGAATCACATTTGGCACAGTAAAGTCAAATGTAAAGGGAAGAATTTCTTAATGGGTACAGGGTTTCCTGTACAGGGGTGTGAAAAAGTTTTGGAACTAGGTAGAGGTGGTGGTTGTACAACATTGTGAATGTACCAAATGCCACTGAAGTGTTCATTTATAAATGGTTAATTTTATGTTATATCAATTTCACCTCAATAAAAAATGAAAAAAATTTCCCAAAGAAAATCAAATGTAAATATTTTGATTATCCTTTTAGATTTAGTTAGAATTCTTTTTCTTTTGCTAAAAATATTACCTAGGTACAGGTAATATAGATATATGCTATAGATATATGCTACCATATTGTAGATAAATAATTTAATAGGTCTCTCTTAGTTTCCAAATGTAGATATATGTATCTTTCTAGAACTGGAACACAGGAATTCGAGGCTACAGTGAGCTGTGATCATGCCACTGTATCCCAGCAGCCTAGGCAACGGAGTGAGACCCTGTCTCTTTAAAAAAGTAAATAAAGTATTTTCTGTACTGTTGACTGGTTTTACTATTTTATAAGTAATATTTTATTCTTTTACAGCATTATCTGACACTCAAGGGAATTTTCTTTTGAATGGGAATTTTGTTGTGAGTATGTCAAAAAAGGAAATCAATGTACAAGGAGCTATTTTTGAATACAGTGGATCAAACAACTCAATTGAAAGAATTAATAGTACTGATCGACTAGAAGAAGAACTTATTTTGCAGGTAAATTCTCAGTAGTCATTCGTAAGACTTAGCTACGATCATTTTGGTAAACTACTGGCTAAGTGTTTAACATCTATTATTAAATATAAAAAAGGATGTCTTAAGAATTTATCTTTTATGAATTAATTGTGTGTTCCTTTGTATTTTTATTTAGGTGTTGTGTGTGGGCAATTTATACAATCCTGATGTACGTTATTCCTTCAGTATCCCTGTGGAAGAGAGGAGCGACCTTTTCACATGGGATTTGTATGGACCATGGCAAGACTGTACCAAAATGTGTCAAGGTACACTGGTCTTCATTAAATAAGAGACAAAAGTTTGACTGCATGGTGGTGTCATTTGGGGTACTTTTAAGTCTGGATGCCTATGTCCTCCCCACTGTCCACACACATCCACACACTCATAACAAAGGTTTCCCATCTCTTCCCCTTTCTACTTTTGTCCTTACTGAATCTTTCTGTTTCTTACACTTAACAGCCCCATTTATCACTACCTTTTTCATTCCCCATTATTGCTGCTTTCCTTATTCTCTCGTTCATAGCCACAGTAGGTTTCTCTAACTCGTATCCTGCTTCCCGGTGAAATACCTGCCCTTTTGTTCACTCATCTCTACACACTCTTTTCAACAACCTATCTCCCTCTTTCGGTGTTGAGCTATAAAATATTCCTTCATTCTTTTATTTCTGTTGACCATGATAAAATATATTTATTTGTACTGATGACATGGAGTAGTGTAGGGAATGGAAAAGCAGGGAAATTTACAGTGGGGAAAGAAAGTGTAAAGACTAGAGTCTGTGCAAACTGTAATTATGGATACTTGATTGTGTAATACTGTGTTTGTTCAATGCAGTACACATTTACTGAGGGAATACTTTGTGTCATATTATTATTAATAATAAACCCCAAATTCTGCATTCAAGTTTTAAAGTCTATAGTGGATGAAACAGATACATGAGTAGGTATCTTAACTTAAAGTGGTAAGCGCAAGGCTATAGATAGGCATAGAGCAGCCCACAAAAAAGTTGGGAGCAGTTTGTGAGGAGATTGAAGCTAAAGGTGAAGAAGTCTGTATAGAATGGAAAAAGAGTTTTCATGGGGAATAGCGAAAGGATGTGGGAATTAGGGGAGCAATGAGTCAGAGGAGAGGAAGCTCAGGACAGTTTGGAGATGAGCTTGTGATAGAAAGTGGGTGGCCAGAGGCAGTGAGCACAGATGATGAGAATGTAAAGGACAGTTGAACAGACTGCCCTGACAAGGTGCCAAAGGAACTGTGGCATCCCATTCAGGAAGAGGCACAGCCATGATCCTGTGGTATTGGGACAACGCTGCCCAGATGAGTGTGTGGGAATAGGTGTTCCTGCTGCTGTTTGGGCAGTGTCTGAGTGGAGGGATACAGTAGAAGATGACGCGAGGTCAACTGGGATGAACGCTAGAGGGAAAAAACAAAGAGCTTTGGTAACACAGAAGAAGAAAGAATTCATTTTGACAGAAAGGCCCTGGATATACTTTACAGAAGAGAATTGGAGTTTTGGGAGCTGGGACCAGCATTCCAGCATTGAGTGGGTAAGCTCGTCTGTGGCCGTGGATATGGGGAGCTAGGAGGACAAATTCAAGCAACAGGAGAATGAAGGAACATTCTAAAATGCGGTGAACACACCAAGTAAAGAATAACAAGATTCAAAATGGAAGTTTGGACAAACATGGTGAGAGATGGCTTGGGCGTCGAAATCAGGAGAGGTCTCTTAAACAATCATGTGCAGGGGAAAAGGAACTGTCAATTCTTTTGCCACATAGTGTACTATGATTTTATTCTGTTTTTGATGTAACTTTATGATTATCTCAGGTTTGTTTGTTTCTGTTTGCTGAAAGTTTTCAGTCCCCAAACTTGTTGTCAGAACTATACATTTTGTCTTAATATTTTTCAAGTGTATTATTTAATATATCAGTTTCAATTTTCTTCACTACCTTTTGCTACCGTGGCCCTCTTTTCTCTTGCTGTAATTTGTTTGTGTTGCTTTTTAGGTTTGTTATAGGACTGTCATCTTCAGATTTCCCTTCATTATTATCATGGGAAATCTCTTTGAGCTTTGTTGATTTCACTGTTTTCTAAATGCCATAAATTCCACTTTTTGGTTTTCTTCCCTCATTGGGTGGAACATTTCCGTCTGTACTTTCCTGAGAAAGAAAGTAGTTTTTTGAGACTTTTCGTATCTGAAAATGACATTATTCTGTTCTCATGCTTGATTGATAGTTTAGCTGGCATAAATTCTAAAATAGATTATTTTTCTTTAGAATTTTGAAAGGTTTGTTTTCCAATATCCTGTGCTTATTTGTGGCACTTTTATTCTGGAAGTTTTGTGGCTCCTCTCTTTAATGTAGATGGTGTGAAAAGTCGGGACTTTTTAAAATGTGCCTTAATTTGGACTTTTTAAAACCATTTTTGGACTTTTTAAAACCATTTTTCTAAGTGATTAGGATGCTATTCCAATTTTGAAACACAGATTCTTTGTCTTGAGAAATTTCATTGCATTATTTCTTTGGCAATTTCCTCACATTAGTTTTTTTCCTCTATCTTTTGAAACTTGTATTATTTGGATGTTCAACCTCCTAAACTGATCATTTATTTTCTAATTTCTTCTCTCAATTTCACTGTGTTCTTAATGTTTCATCTCATAGCATCTTGCTTTTGTCTGATGAATGTAGTACCTTCTTTTGTATCTCTGAGGGTATTAATTATGGTCTTTAAGTTTTCTTCTGCTCCCTGACTTATATGTGTTTCAACCTAGTTCTATTTTGTTTTTATTTATTTTACTTTCTTTTGTGTTAGAGGCTTTCCTAAAATGTCTGCTGATCCTTTGCTGTTTGTTCATATTTAAGAAGTACTAAAATGCTGATGGAAGATCTGTGTGGGTCAGGCAAGTCAGCTAGAGGCTTCATTATGGAGTGATTGGATCATTAAGCAGCCTTTTCGTACGTCACTGGGGAGAAACCCCAAATGTCATTGTCCGTTGATCTTTCTTCTTGTGCTAAACAGTCTCCCAAGAGAGGAATTCTCTTATCTTCCGATGGTCTTGAGGGGGCTGCAGGACAGCAGAAGATGGCTTGGAGCCGAGGGAGATGGAGAGTTCAGGAGGCCAGGACCTCATCATTCAGTGTGGAGACCTTGACTTAATCGCCTCATTTTGGCACAGTGTGTCCCCACCTGCCCTCAGTTGTGTCTTGTGCCCTCAAGTTCACCTTTTCTAGAGCTATGGTGTCCAATATGGTAGCCACTAGCCACATGTGGCTAGTCCACTGAAATGTGCTGTACGTGTGCAACACACAATGGATTTGAAAGACTTACGATGAAAAAAGAATGTAAAATATATTAATAATTTTTATAATAATATGTTGTAATGACCATATTTTTTGATATTTGGGGTTAAATATAAATGTTATTAAAATTAATTTTACCTTTTCTTTTACTTTTTAATGTGACTACTAGAAATGTAAAAATACATATGTGGCTCACATTCTGTTTTAATTGGACAGTGCTGCTCTCAACTAGAATGGTCATGGTCTAACCATTCTTTATATATACTTTTCACTCAATTCTTCATTTTTTCAGGTTTACCCCTCACACATTTGCCCCTTCAGAGCAACCTGGTGTTTTTCATTCCTGGGCTTTTCTTGGATTCTATGGCATGAATGGTTCGTTTCTTGTTTACTTTCCCACTCCGCAAGCTTAGGTTTCATCTTCCTTGGCTCTGTTAAATAATTATTTCCATCTACTTTTCCTATTCACAATTTCCTTTTCTTTCCTTCTGTTGTTTCTTATTTTTTTTTTTGTTCTTTTAGGTTTATGCCTTTTCAAAATTCCTTATAGTTATTTCAAAGAATATTTAGGAAGGAGTGGAGATAACATATATGTTCATGTTTAGTTAATTGGAAATACAGAGTTGAACTTTAGATAAAACAGAAATTTGATCATGTCACTGACTGCTTAAATGTTTTACTATTTCCTTGTTACAGAAAGTGTAAAGTTCAAACTACTCTGGCGCATTATGACCACTTTTCTTAGTTTGCTTTTGCTGTGGTTATGCTGCATGCAAACAATGGCCCAATCTCGGTGGCTTAGGACAACAAAGGTTTATTTCTTGCTTGTGCCATGTTTTGGCTGCTAATTGGCTGTAGCTCTGCTCCAACTTGGTATCTACATCCACGTCAGTTTTTTTTTTTTAAATTTATAGACTTTATTTTTTAGAGTGGTTTTAAGTTTATTGAAAAGTTGAACAGAAAGTACAGAAAGTTTCCTTCTTCCTTCATCCAATCTCCCTCAGTTCCCCTATTATTAACATTTTGCATTAGTGTGGCACATATGTACGTACAATTTATGTGCCAATTTTGATGCCTTAACTAAAATCCATAGTTTACATTAGGGTGTACTCTGTTTTGTAAATTGTATGAGTTTTGACAAAGGTATAATGACAGTATCCACTGGCCTAAAAATCCCCTCTGCTTCACCTGCTGGTCCTACCCCCCTTCCTCCATGACCCACGGCAACCACTGATCTTTCTAATGTCTGTCTATCACTTTTTCATTCATGATTCCAGGCTGAAAGCTCAGCCCTATCTGAAAAATACTGTTCTGGAAAAGGAAAAGAGAGTTTATTTGGTTTAGAATAGGTCATATCACCTTACAGTTGATACAAGCCTGATGCCAATAAACAGGGAAGAGTTCTTCTCCCACAGGAAGTTACTGCAACATTGTAACAAGTAAATACGGGCAATGTCTTACAGGGAAAGGGCAGAAAAATAATGGGTAACCATGTAGCGTATCATGTAGCATCACTGCTGTCCCTAGCTACTCAATTGTCCACCGACAGTCACTCTCTCAGCTGTAATGATTTCTTTCTGCTGCATACCTGTGCCATCTTCCTTGTGTCTCTTCACTAAACAGACTCCTCAATCATTCAGGATGCAATTTACATACTATAAAAAGTAATGTACTAGCATATCCTGTATGTTGTGTTGGAAATTTTTGCTTGCTTAGTTGACTCCTTTAGGCTATTAGCAGAATTAAGTAATTATGGAACATCTACTTATGTGAATTTTCCTTTCATTTTTAATTTTTATTTGACTTTGGCCAAGGTCTTCATAGAAGAAAAATTACCTGCATACATAAGAGTGATCGTATGATTGTGTCTGATCAAAGATGTGACCACTTGCCACTTCCATTGTTTGTTACTGAAAAGTGCAATACAGACTGTGAACTAAGGTAAAAGAGAAATAATGTATAATGTAACCAGGTTAAATCTAATAAGAGAGCTTCAATTAACACATCTAGCACAGTACCAGACACAAAGCGGACATGTAACTAATACCCTTTGTCTGCCCCTGCCATTATAAAATTTTAGGCTCACTAATTAGGGTGAAACTCAGTACATAATTGGTATGAATTGTTATTTGTAGTGTTTACTAAATACCTAGACTTCACATTTTTTTGTAGAAAATGGAAGCAATGTTGTCTATAAAATAAATACAGGTAAACTCTAATGTGAAAATCGATGGTGTAAAGATCCAAAACAATAAATGTTGTAGCATGATTCTGTAATTCTCACTGAATTCGTGAACCAATAATCTTCTGAAGCTTGAAGACTGGAAAATAAATAGATTTATTTCCCTGATATTTTATCAATACTTTTCCATTAAACTTTAAGGAAATTGATCTAAATCATGGCAAGGATATTTTCACTTCTAACCTGAATTTGTCATTTGGAGTTTTTTCGGGATTGGTCTTGGAGTGACACAAAGCACAATAACTCCATATTTCAAATATTTGTATTGCATTGTGGTAGGTGACATTTAACATTCAGGGATGGCCAGAACCTCTTTTACTCAGCAAGGATGAGAATTTCTGTACATTTATGATGTTGTTTGAAAACACATAGCAAAAGCGTAGTGGTAGAACTGCCTATATAAGTTGCACCCACTGCGTTGCAGTGGAGTGAAGCACAGTGAAATCCTTGAGATGCTACTGGGGATGGAAATAAATTCTGCGAATTCTATGCTTTGTCATCCTGATATGCTCACATTGTCTGATAGATTGCTAGACTACAATTGGGATAATTTGGCTAAAACTAATATTTTTACTTGTGGAAAACATGTTTTCCCTGGACACTTGTCTAAATATAGATTACAAGAATAAATGAGAAAGTGTGATATGCTTTACAAAAACTAGTTTGCCAACTTTTAAAGGCTTTATCTTTATTGACGTAGTCAAATTCCCACATATTTCCTGTTCATAAATCAGAGTACTATAGAAGGGTTGCATCGGGGGAGACTACCTGATTGTTAATCAGATATATTCAATTATAGTTTTAAATCTGCCACTAACTAATTGGGTAATCTTGGTCTAAACTAGCTGTTTGCAAAGGTTTTGAGGTTCCTTGGACATACCTGCAAAGCTGCCTCCAAATGCCAGGGTCAGTAGATACAGTGCTGCCTCCCTGTCTCCAGCTTTAATCAGACTGGCACCATTTCTATGGTGGCTTGTCCATCAACTCTTAGAATTTGTAAAATTGAATCATATGCATGAATTTCTATAAATATTTTTAAATTGTATTGATATGCCTTCTAAGTGTAATAATATTTTTCTAGATGGCACATCATTGGCAAAAGTGAATGCTCATCCCAATGTGGTCAAGGGTATAGGTCCTTGGACGTCCACTGCATGAAGTACTCCATTCATAAAGGACATACTATTCCAGTAGCTGACCATTACTGTGCTGACCAGCTTAAACCTCCTACCCGAGAACCATGCCATGGTGACTGTGTCTTAACAAAATGGCATTATTCAGAATGGTCTCAGGTACAATAAAAATAATTATTTAAGAAAAGTCCCCTTTTTTCTAATTAAATATTTGTCACTCCGAAGTATGTTTTTGTTAAAAATCTAATTTTTCCCCATTTTCTTTTTTTCAATCAGTGTTCCAGGAGTTGTGGAGGAGGAGAAAGGTCTCGAGAATCATATTGTATAAATAATTTTGGCCACCATCTTGCTGACACAGAATGCCAAGAACTTTCCCAAGTGACGATAGAGAATTGCAATGAGTTTTCCTGTCCAAGTTGGGCTACTAGTGAGTGGAGTGAGGTAACATTAAACACGTGAGGCTTAGAACTGTTATAATACTGTGTTAGGTAAGCTTTGCAATCAGACTTTACAAGATTCAAAAATATTTAAGTATATTTTATCATTTTGTAAATAACATTATTATCAAGGCAGTCGGAAGTTTACAAAATGGTTTGTCCTTAAACTATTTACCATATCTGGCTAGCAATAATTATAACTGATGTTTAATCTGTAACCATTTCCATAAGAAAGTTCCAAGATCCACAGCAGTCTGGGATATATGCTTATTCCAAGGTTAGTTTTGTACCTTTGTTTCTAGGACAAATGAATGTTTCAGTGGGACTTTAGCAGCAGAAGTTGGCGGGATGGGGGGCTGGGGGTGCTGATGCTGATTTTACTCTGAATATCTCTGGAGGAATGAGGGAAAATGCACTTAGGTGTAATCTTTCAGCTGTATTTAAATATAAAAATTGATCACTGTATCATTTTTAAGGCATTTTTGTTGACAACTACTGCAAATAAGTAATGATCAGTTGTATCTTACAGTGTCTTGTTACATGTGGAAAAGGAACAAAGCAGCGGCAGGTATGGTGTCAGCTGAATGAGGATCACTTGAGTGATGGCTTCTGTAATCCAAGTACTAAACCTGAATCTCTGAGGCCATGTGAGCTTTATACGTGTGCTTCCTGGCAAGTAGGACCATGGGGTTCTGTAAGTATATGATAGGAGTTTTTCTAACTTGATCCATATTCTCAGAATGGCACAAAAGTTGTGATATATTTACTCCTCCCTTAGTGGATGCGATGAAATTTGGGTTGGTTTATTAGAAAAATACCCCTGAAATGTGAGTCTTTATCTGCAAAATGTTGACAGTACTGCTAATTTTGCTGTAGTAAATATTTCAGCTTTTCTTTTGAACTTATTTTTGTTGAACAAGATGCTACAGATTTATGCTCTTATCAGCTTTGTTTAAACTATAAATATTTTCGTGTTCTGTGTCTAACTTGATATCTTCACTGTATATAGAGTAGGCATGGTTTACAAGTTTTGCCAAACAGGCGGCTAGGAATCTGCAGGATGAGCAATGGTCAGGCTGGATGAAGGTGATTATTCTGTGGAGGTTGTCACAGTTGATAGGAAACCTTCTTTCATCTTTCCTTTGACTTGACCGTACACTCTTACTTCTTTATCTCTTTGAAATTTACCTGGAATACTAAATGACATGTATATACCAGTAGAGAAAAGTATTTAGTTTTCCTAAATTGTATTGCCTCTGCCTCTAAAATATCAGGCTTCTATTGATAATTTTACATGATAACTGTAATAATTTTACAGTTTGGTTAATTTCAATATTTTATTGATATCTACATAATAAATTTGAATAAATATGCATATTGATTGAATTTGTTCATTTTATTTTTTTTCTTTTTTTTTTTTTTTTATTTCAGCATAATATGAGGGTACAGATGTTTAGGTTACGTATGTTGCCCCTGCCCCCCCTCCCCCCCTCAGTCCAGGTTTCAAATATGTCCATCCTGTTGCGTGGTGCACATTGCACTCTTTGTGTACACATATACCCGTCCCCTCCTCCTTCCTCCCCCCTCCCCCCTGCCCAATATCTAATAGATGCAATTCTTATATATGCACTTATGTGTTGATCCGTTAATACCAATTTGATGGTGAGTACATGT
>CAUYSK010002659.1:0-23837 GCA_963575035.1 Avahi laniger | reverse complement strand
CTCGATACTTGGCAGCTATTATTATTGTTGTTCTTAATATTATTATTGCCCTCGGGCTGGATGGCTGGCACACTATGGGAGACAACAGAGGTTGCTTTATCAAGAACCAAGTGATAGACACTCTTGGGTCCTAAGCCTGCTTGGGCCAGTGTTGACATCGGCTGGAGACGGACCATGGCCCAGGCACAGCCTTATCCTGCAAGGCGGAACCGCCTCTGCGCAACATTCAGAATTGCTCTCCACATCTTCTGCCTCTGCTCTAGGGCTTCCAGCCTTCCTACCAGTGGGCAACGCCCCTCATTCTGCCCCTGGGACATGTGAGAGGCCCCATCACTCTGATGAGCTGAGCTGAGCTCTGGATGCCTCTATCCTACCCTTAAGGTGGAGAAGAACCAACTACCAGATTACCGACCCCCAGCTCCTGCGTCCGCCACCAGGGCCACCGGCACTGAATGTTTCCCCCTCAGTTCTGTGGTTGCCTCCTCAGACCCCTGGGGCTCCACGGGCAGCCTCAGGACCCAGGCAGGGCCGACCTAGTAGGATTCTACACATTCCACCCCCATTAGACCACTGAAGATTTTAAAAGCATTTAGATCATTTAAAAATCATTCCACAGAAGGAGAGGAGATAAAAGAGCAGAAAGAATATTTGAAGAAATAATGGCTAAAAACTTCCCAAATCCGATGAAGAATTTTAATCAATGCATCCAAGCAGCTCAACAGACTCCAAGGAGGATAAACATAAAGAGATCTGCAAATACACACAGGATAATAAAAGATAATAAAAGTACTGAAAGCCAAGACAAGGAGAGAATAGAGCAATACAGGAGGAACATTTTTGTATCTCATTGGAGTTAAGTTATTACAAATCTGAAGCAGATTCTGGTAAGACAAGATGTATAAGATAAGCTCTAGAGCAACCACTGAGAAATAACTAAAAAAATACAGTGAAAAAATCATCAAAGAAATCAAAATGTTACATTAGAAAATGAATGCAAAAGAAAGCAATAAAGAAGGAATAGAGGAACAAAAAAGGCACAAATGGCAGTGAAATGGCAGATCTAAACCCAACTGTATCATTAAATGTGAATGGATTAAGCAATCCAATCAAAAGGCAGGGATTTTTAGATCGGGCAACAAAAAACAAGTCCCAGTTCTATGCTATCTATAGGAAACACACTTTAGATTCGAACACCATTGAAAGTAAACAGACGGAAAAATATCTATCATGCAAACAGCAACCATTAGAAAACTAGCTACACTAATATCAGACAAAATTGACTTTAAAACAAAAAATATGACTAGAGAAGGACATTTTATTATGATAAACGGATCACTCCATCAGGAAGACACAAGTATAAATACAGTTACACCTAATAACAGAGTGCCAAAATACATGAAGCAGAAATTGACTGAACTGAAGAAAAAGCAGACAATTAAACAATAATAGTTGAAGACATCCATATCCCCGCTTCCATAATAGACAGAAGAACTAGGCAGATAAGCATCGCTATAAACCAGCTAGACCTCACAGCACCCCACATCAGCAGAACACATTCCTCTCCAGTGCACACGAAGCAGTCTCCAGGACAGCTCCCATGCTGGGCTCGGAAACAAACCACAATCGATTTAGAAGGACTGAAACAATACAAAGTACGTTCTACGACCGCAACCGGAATAAAGTTAGAAATCATTAAAAGATGTTTGGGAAACTCACAAATATGTGGATATTAAACAACACGCTTCTAAACAACCAGTGGGTCAAAGAAGAAATCAGAAGGGAAATGAGAAAATACCCTGTGACAAAGAAAAATATAGACACAGCAGACCCCAAAACTTATGGGATGCAGCTCAGAGGGAAATTCATAACTAGAAACATCTACATTAAGCAAAAGAAGGATGTAAAGCCAGTAACTGAACCTTCCACTTCAAGACTAGAAAAAGAAGATGGGAGGGAATAATGGAGGTTAGAGTGGAGAACCGGAAGCAGGGACGCAAAGAGATATTTACAAACCCGTGTTCATAGCAGTGACATTCACAACAGCCAGAGGTGGAAGCAACCAGTTGTCCACCGGTGGATGAATGGATAAACAAAGTGTGGTGTATATACACAATGGAATATTATTCAGCCTGAAAAAAGAACAAAACTGTCACACATGCTATAAAATAGACGAGCCTTGAGGACCTTACGCTAAGTGAACTAGGCCAGTCACAAACGGACAAATACCGTGTGATTCCACTTATCTGAGGCGTTTGGAGAAGTCAAACTCACAGCACAAAAAGTAGAATGGTAGTTGTGGGGGCAGGAGGAGGAGAGGAAATTATTGTTTGATAAGTACGGAATTTCAGTTTTGCAAGATGAAAAGCGTTCTGCGGACAGAGGATGGTGATGCTCGCGTAATGCGAATTCATTTAATGCCACTGAACTGTACACCTGAAAATACTTAAGATGGTAAATTTTATGTTATGTGTATCTTACCACAATTGAAAAATTAAGATTAGAGTGGAAAGTAATGAAATGGAGAATAGAAAAGCATAGAGAAAATCAACTCAACCAAAATTGGTTCTTTGACAAGTTTAACAAAATTGACAAAACGTTAGTTGGACCGACCAAGAGAAAAGACTCACACTACAAGAACCAGAAATGAAAGATGGGACGTTATTACCAACCTGACAGAAATACAAAGGATTACAAGAAAATACTATGGACAACCATGTGCCAATAAATTAGTAAATTAGATGAAGCGGACTGATTCCTAGAAATACACGCACTGCAATCCCTGACTCAAGAAGAAATGGAAAACCAGCACAGACCTATGACAAGTGAAGAGATGGAATTAGTAACCAAACATCCATCCACACAGGAAAGCCCAGGCTCAGATGGCATCACAGCAGAATTCTATCAAACATCTAAAGAAGAATGAATACTAATGTTTCACTCTTCCAGAAAGGAGAACATGATGGGACACTTCCACAATCATGGGAATTGATCCAAGCTCCGTGAACGAACCTTGAAAACATTACGCTAAGTGAAAGAAGCCAGTCATAGAAGACCACGTGTTGTATGATTCTCTTTCTGCGAAATGTCCAGAACGGGCAAATCTGTGTGGAGAGAAGGCAGGTGAGTGGTTATGGCTGCCAGGGGAGGGAAGATCAGGAGGTGGGACGCAGAGTATGAAGTTCCTTTCTGAGGTGACGAAAGTATTCTCCGATTGTGGGGACGGCTGCACCACTCCGCGCATGTACTGGAAATCACCGAATTGCACACTTTCAATGGGTGAATTATATGGCAAATGGATCATATGTCATTAAAGCTGTTCCAAAAAAACCATTCTGCTTTTCATAATATATATGTTAAACTCTTACATAATATTTCATTTGCGACACGGGCTTCTTTCCATGGTTCCTAAAAGCCTTGCCGACCGTGCCTTCCCGCAGAAGACCTGCACTGAGTACCCGCGGCGCGGGGCGGCTCAAGCTGGCACAGGCTCACACAGCCAGGGACACAGGGGTGAGTCTAGCCCAGCTCCTGCCCCTGCCCAGCTTTCGGTCGGGTGGTGAGTACGCAGCATCCAATTTAAATTCCAACCTGCCAAAACACCTAGGACCTTGCCAGGTGGGTGCACTCTTCGTAGTGATCCAAAGGAAAAAAAAATAATAATAACACTAGCCAACATTTATTGAGCACTTGGTGTGTGCCAGGCACCGCGCCAAGCACTTCCCATGCATTGTTCCACTGCACCCTCACAACGCCTCTGTGTGTCGATGCTCCCAATAGCCTCACGTGACAGATGACGACGAAATCGATGCTGTGAGTCGGCGCTCCCACCACTCCCCAGGGGAGGAGGGAGATCCTTGGGCCTTCAGGAGATCTGGACAGAAGAAGCAGGTTTGGGATGGAGCTGGGAAAAGCCCTCACCCGGCTCAAGGGAGAAACTGAAGCTCCACAGACCACATCACTTCTCAGCTTGGAGCGGCACGGATGCGCAAGGAGGCAAAGAACACTGAGGTCCCCAGCCTGGAGCTCTCCTGCGTGTCCTGCCCCCTCCTCCGCGCTGCGCCTGAGATTCTGTTTCTTTCACTGTAAAATGGGGCCACTACGCCTACATCTGCCATAGAGTTGAGAGCCCTACACGAGACAATGATCCATATAAAGGAAGAACGAGTGTAAACGCTGTGCTGGAAAGCAGGAGGGACCCTCTGTCTCAAGATTTTTTTTCTTTTTGAGACTGGGTCTCACTATGTAAACCCAGGCTGGTTTTGAACTCCTGGTCTCAAATGATCCTCCTGCCTCAGCCTCCTGAGTAGCTGGAGCTACATCCATGAGCCACTGTGCCCAGCTTGCCCAACGTTCAGAAGAGCTCTGGCCCTGTCTGGAGAGAGAACAGCGAGTGCACATACGCGCACACACACACACACTCACATGCACGTCCACCATCCCTCCACCTCTGGTCACCATCCATTGCCCTTAGATACTGGTCACGCTGTGGGAGGATCTGCCACCCTTCTCCCAAGCCCTCCTGCTCCTGGAAGCTTCCCCGGCTGCCAGCCCAGAGTGAGTGCACATCCTTGAAAGCCCCATCGCCCCTGCTGGTGTCTGCGTGTCACCTGCCTGCCTGTGTTAGAATCCCAGCTCCCCCGCTGACCAGCTCAATGATCCTGTGCCAGTTCTCTCCTTGCCAGAAGCATCTGTTTCTTCATGTAAAATGAGGCCAACGAGAACATCCAATGCATAGGGTGGTTTCGCTAAATGAAATACTGCTTGGAGAGCATCTGGCACAGTGCCCGTCACCTCCCTACCGGGCTCAGGTCTGCTCTGCCCACTCCCCAGGCTGTGTGGGCAGGGGACGCTGGAGGGTGGTTGTGGACGACGGTGTGGACAGGAGCTGAGAGACCCTGTGCTGGGGCGCAGCTGGGCAGCACACATGGCGCTGTGGACTGGGGGTCATGGGCATGCCCTTGAGGCCCAATCAGATCCTTAGCCGCCCATCTGCCCCGCCTCCTACCCAGAGAACCCTGAGGCAGGGGCTCACTCTCTGCTGGGGTCTGCTCATGCCAAGGGCCTTTGCTCGCTGCATATATTGAGGAGTGTAGGGTCTGGAAGAAAGATACTAGCGGGTCGGCGCCACCATTCAGGGTCCGGGGTGGGGGAGGCACACGACTCACCGGGGGATCTTACTAAAATGCAGTGCAGGGTGGCCGCAGTTCTCCATTCCTAACGACCTCCCCAGAGGCACAGCCGCAGCCGTGCTGGGCCGCACTTGAAGCGGCAAGGCCATGACGCACGGACGTAATGAGCGACACGCACACCTCAGCCTCCCACCGGGCCTGGAAGGATGCAGCCCCACCCAACCGTGCCTCAGCTTCCACCGTCTGGAGGGTGATGCCACGTGGATTTTCAGAGTTTCCAAGATTCCATTTCCATTACATATATAAAATAAAAGTAGTACCACATTGTAAAAAATTTGAAAATAAGAAAAACTAATAACAAAAAGAAAAAAATCACTGATCATCTCCTGCTGTGTTTAACATGACTGCGCACCTCGGATCCCACGGCCATGTCTGTGAGTGGGCTGGGGTCATCTGTGAGTGGGATGACCCAGCAGCCCCGCGCCCAACCCCAAGAGAGAGGCCCAGCCCCGCAGTGCCAGAGGCCTTTGCCAAAACTTATCGTGGGGGTACAAAGTCACCTCCTCCCTGGAGGCAGGGGCTGAGGAGCAGAAGTGGGGGGAGGGGCTGCACATCTGGATTCCTGGCCCAGAGCCCACATTCCTTCTCTGTGAGTGTGAGGAGATGCGGCCTCCCGAGAGCCGCACAGAGGCTGCCCCTCATAACGGGCCCCACCCCAAAAAGACTGGTGGGGACTTGAAGGCCCAGAATCCCATTTGGGGGCCCAGTTTGGGTCCAAAGAACCTTTACCCAGATTGCTGACCAGCCAGCATGGGCCAAGCTGGGCCTCTGTCCTGTCCACAGCAGCCAGCCTGGGCTCCGAAACCTCAGAAGGGACCAAGAGGTAGAGACCAGAGGCCAGGGCCACTTTCTGGTGGACAGGCTGCTGGGGAGGCCACTGCATCCGCCCCACCCACAGAAGCCAGTCTGCAGGACAGCAAGGGAGCCCGACAGCCCCTCCCGGGCCACGCTGCCTTACCTGGGGGCAGTCCTTGATGTAGTGTCCTTTGTTGAAGCACAGGTGGCACAGATAATTGGGCGGGGGCCGCTTGCTGGGCTTGCGGGCCTCGGACGTGAGAGTCAGGTCAGAGAAGTGCTCGGTGAGGGAGCTGAGGCCGTCGGCGATGTTGTTGAGGGAGCCATACGGCGAGGCGCTCTTGTACACGCTGCTGCTCAGCGCCTGCGGGGGACAGAAGCACGTGTGCTTATAGCTGCGGCCCTGGGGGAGTTTCCATGCACCCCCCGACACACACACAAAGTCATACTGAACCTTCAGCTGCCCAAGGACTCTGGCCTCCAGGAGCCTGAGTTCACATTCTAACTCTGGTTGTGTGTCTATGGACAAGCCAGTTAACGACTCTGGGCCTCAGTGGCCCTGTCTGTAAAATGGGAATAATGACTGCTATACCTAGGGTTTCTTTAAGGCTAAAATGAGGCCATGAGTGTAAAGCACTTTATTTTGTGCCTGGCACTTGGCAACCACTCAGTAAATGGCAATGATGATGATGATGATGGGTATTATTATTAATTACCTTTATTTCTTCTTTACACACTGCCACAACATAAGAAGGTACGGTAGAAAGCAACCTGTCACTAACTGGTGGAGTGACTTTAGGAAAACCACTGCTGACTCAGTTTCCCCTCTTCGAAGAAAGGGGGACATCAGCTGGCAGCATCGCCTCCATTTTACACAAGAGAAGACTTAAGTCCAACCTCTGCCTGGTCTCCTGTGGCATGAGGTCTGTACAGGAGACAGCGTGGACTGTGTCCGGGGAGCCCTCAGCCTGGCCCAAGCCACCTCTCTGGGCGCCTGAGGAGGGCAGTGGCCCACCTCTCTCACCTCCAGATGACAGGAACCAGATATCTCACTTAGCTTCAAAGCAGATGTGGCCTAGGCCCCCTCCTGGTGTATACAGCCTCTATTTATAGGAGTCACGGGCTCCAAGCAGCCTGGCGTGCTGGAATTTAGCGAAGGTGGGGCCTCCGATGAGGCTGGCGAGGAACGGCCATGGGTCCCCCTTTCCTGGGGCGAGGCCAAGACTGGAAAGAGGCAGCTTCCCCAGGAGGGTGAACGACAAACCTGGGCATGAGGCTTGGGCATGCCCGGCCCAGCTCAGGTGCCCCAAACCTGCAGGAGTAAGCAATGGCCCTTGGGGCCTTTGGGTGTGACGGGAGACAATGCTTTGTTCTTGGGAGCCCTCGGGCTGCTGGGGAAGTGGGGCCCCTGAAAGGAAGGGCCTCAGTCTCCCTGACAGACGGGGCAGACGGGCCCAGAGTGGGGCAGGCTTTTCCGGGTCCCCTCAGTGTAGGGAGGGGAGGGAGGTGGGTTAAGAGCTGGCCCCTCCGCCAGCCGGGACAGAGCCCACCCCTTATACCTGTGTACCGCGGCCTCCCTGCTGCTTCCGACTTTGGGGGTCTGCCACCCCCCTCCTAGCAGACAGCCCTCATCGTCCGGGCGTGGCTACCGTGCTTGGTCCCTCGGGACGCACTGCTGTGTGGCCGCAGCTCTTTCCCTCTCTGGGCCTCTGTTCTCCTTTGTGTACTTTTGGACCAGAGCCTGGGACGTGGAAGGGAAGGCACAGACACCACAACTGGGGCACCCCAGGCCGAACGCACAGTCGGGCTCCAGTGACGGGGCTCCCACAGACCGTATCTGCTCCACCGCCGCGTGGTCCCACCATGCGACCCAGCACCCGCGGAGCAGTCCACACCAGCCCGCACTCGGTCTCAGGGGGCTCTGCCCTCAGAGGAGCCCAAGATGGGGTGTCCAACCCAAAAGGCGGAGGGTCCCCCAGCCCTGGAGGTGTGTGAGCCAATGGGGGTCGGCCTTAAGGGGTGTCAGGGAGGGTTCCAATGGAAATCGGATTAGATGGTAACAGTAACATATCCCAAGCATTTACTGAGTCTCCAGCCCTGGAAATTTTACACATATTAAGATAGCTGATTCTTACCGCAACCCTATGAGTCACTGTCCCCATCTTACGGATTATGTGAGTGTGTTCAAACCTGTATTCAATGACCTGGGAAGTCTGCAACAAACACAGTTCTCAGACCTACCCCAGCAGCCAGCTACCTGGGCCCCAGGGCCCCAGATCTGCATTTCTTGGTGTGTGGTAAAGTACACAAAACTTACCGTTTTAACAATTTTAAGGGGCATTAAGTGCATTCACAACGTGGTGCAACCATCACCACTATCGACCCCCAGAACCTTTTCATCTTCCCAAACTGAAACTCTGTACCCGTCAAACAACAGCTCCTCCCCCCTCCCCCAGCCTGGTGGGTATTTTTCAAGCCCCCCCACACCACCTCCTGGGGGGCAGTTCAGGTACAACCAGCCCGGCCCCAGTCAGCCTTAGAGCATTCAGACTTTCCAACCAGCAAGGTCTCTTCTTATCTTGACTCTAAGACACTCCCCAAACCAGGAGACCCCTCCTACCCCCAAATCGGCCCCAGCTTCTCAGAGAAAAGTTCATCCAAACAAGAAACTTGAAGCTCCAAATGGTGTGACTCACCCTCATGGCTGGGAAATGCAATTTCACAAATAACAGCCCTCTTATTTTCCCCCTCTTTCCTTTCCTTCCTTTCCTTTCTTTCTTTTTCTCTCTTTCTTTCTTTCTTTCTTTTTTTTTTTCTCTTCTGGATAAGATTTAAGCAAGTCCACAGGAATCAGGGCTGTTTTGGCAGCAAATTGTCAAGAGGAAGGGGAAGTTTGGTGGGTGCCAAAAAGTACACTAATTACACCCTGAAAAGCCTCTCTCCCGTCTTGCGGCCACGCTCCCCTGCCCACGGGTGGCCCCATGGGCATCCCTGGACAGCCAGAGGCCTCGGAGCAGGCAGCTGCATACTCCACCCACAGCCTCTCGAAGGCCACAGCTTCACCCCTGCCCACAGGCAGCTCTGTGCTCAAAGAAGCGAGGCCAGAGCTCCCCCTCCTCAGCGCCTCCCCACCTCCAATGTCCTCTGGCCTGTCCCCAAGGGCTGTTCCTCCTCCCTTCCTGCAGCCCCAATTCAAGATGAACACCACTTTTGAGCTGAAAGGACAGCGACTGTCAGCTGATCCAGCCTCATTCCCAAGTTACAGATAGAGAAACTGAGGCCCAGAGAGGCACAGGGATACAGACCAGGGCACCCAGCCAGGCCTCAAAGCCGGGAGTCCTGCTTGCCGGGCCGGCACGGAGGGCGGGCGGGGCAGCAAGCTGTTTCCTCTCTGAAGCCCCGTTTGAGCTCGGGCCATGGAGGTGAAAGGCGAGTCG
The DNA here is from genome assembly GCA_963575035.1 of Avahi laniger. NCBI lineage: Eukaryota > Metazoa > Chordata > Mammalia > Primates > Indriidae > Avahi > Avahi laniger. The sequence goes on along the minus strand of CAUYSK010002659.1, from coordinate 14,416 downwards.
GCCTCCCGGCTGTTTGCACGGCCTGTGGGGACTGGCCAGAGCCCAGGCCAGGACACAGAGCTCCGTCCCTCCCCGCGCAGCGCCGGGGCCTGGCCTTTTGGTTCTCCCATCTGTACACCGTAAATGGAGCAGGAAAGAAGGGCATCCTCGATGATCCCTGCAGTCATGCGTTCTTGGGGTGCAGACACCAGGTACTGAGAGACGCCCCAAGCCCGGTATGCAGAAGCCACTCGGTCCACACAGGCACCTCCTGTTCCACGTCCTCTCTTCGGTGGCTGGAGGGCGAGGCAGGCCCAGGAGCCTTTCTCGGTCAGCCTAGCTTTGCTGCCCTTGCCGTCCCCTCAGAGCAACTCTGCTTGTCTCTGCATTTGCTGCCCCTCACGGAGCACCCCTCTTTGTTTCCATCTGAACCCCCTCCGGGACCTGAGTCCAGACTAGCTCTACCTGCAGTGTTGTGGCCTTCAACACTCCCTTCCCCTTACTCAGGCTCCGAGGAACGAGGAACGGTGTGAAAAGCACAGACTAAGGTGCTCCCGAGGCCCCACTGGCCACAAAGGCCTCCCCCAGGGGCCTCCCTAACCCCCGGCTGCGGCTCAGTCCAGCAACGCGGTTGGCAGGGGGCAGGGACCACCATGCGACCGTGTCTGCAGTTGCCTGGTGCAGCTCTGACGTCTCTCTCTAATCTCTTTACACGAGTGATGCTTCCTCATCTCTCCCTGAAGACAAAGATTCTGCAACCTTCCATCGCCCATCGCCCAGAGTCTGTCCTGGGTGCAGACAGCCACAGGCAGGGCAGGGCCTAGGAGCCCCAGTGACAGATAGGATGACGGGTGCCCTAACACCTTAAAGCATTCAGGTTGGGGTCTCAGTGTTCTGTGGATGGTAGGAGGATACTCTCTGACCAGACTGGGTTGCTCCGGGCACGAGTGGAGGACAACCCCACTTACATGGTGGGTGGAAGCCCCTGGGCTATCCTGGCCCAAATCGCCAGCCTTGGGGAAGAGGCTACCTCTCCTTCCTCCCTGGTTCAGTGGTCCCAGCAGCTAGCAGGAAGCATGGGACCCTCACACCATATTTGAGGGACCGAGCCTCGGACTCCTGCCCATTGCTGGAACTTCTCCAAGGTTCTTGCTTGGCTATTAGGGAAAGGTAGTTGGGAAACACTACAGTTTATCCCGATTGTATCATGTGTTACATACTTGACTAGATCCTTTGCTTTTCTTAGTTCACTTATACCTGGAAAAATCATGATTTTTTAGTTTTTAGAGACAAGGTCTTTCTCTGTCATCCAGGCTGGAGTGCAGTGGCACAACCATAGCTCACTGTAACTTCAGACTCCTAGGCACAAATAATCCTCCCACCTTAGCCTCCTGAGTAGCCAGGACTATAGGCGTACACCACCACATGAGGATAATTTTGAAATTTTTTGTAGAGACGGGGTCTCACTGTGTTGCTCAGGCTGGTCTCAAACTCCTGGCCTCAAGTGATCCTCCCACCTTGGCCTCCCAAAGTGCTGAAATTATAGGCACGAGCCACCTCCTGGCCACAAACACTATTTAAATGGGCTTTATTGGCACCGTTTTACAGAGCTAGAAACTGAGGCTCAGAGAGCTGAGTAACTTGCCCAAGGGAGCACAGTTCCAGCCTCTGCATGGCCTCCTAGGCTTGGCTTCTCCTACAGGAAGGGGAGCCAGAGGAAAATGCCAGGTGTGGACCACTCTCCTTGACACAGAGGCCCTGCGATGTCATATGCTAAACCCTTCAGCCCTGGAAAGATGAGGGACCAGTTTCTCTGGGCTGCATGAGGGGTTTGGGCCCTGGGGATGGTGGCTCTGCTATGGAATATGGGGTGCAGGGCAGAGATCTCCAGGGCTGACTCCAGTGCTCCCCAGGGCAAGCCGGCCAAGCAGTGCTTCTCCCCCTCTCCCTTCCCCGCTGGGACAGTAAGAGGGCACAGCGGGTAAGGGGTGGGCAGGAACTAGGGCAGGGGGCAGAAGCCTCTGAGGGCAGCCCAGAGAGAGAAGGGAGGACACAGAGACAGGACAAGAGAGGCCGGGACAGCAGGCAGAGATGGGGAGCAGCATCCGCTGGGAAGGGCTGGCAGTGGAAGAGGCCAGAGCAAAAGCAGCGTCCGATGGCAGAAGCCAAGTACTGAGTCCCGCTCCCCAGTCCTGAGAAGGCCCCGGAGGAGGAACTCTCTGATGCTAACCCCCAACTCTGTGGGGGGCTCCTTTCATCAACTGAACAACTGCTTTCTTATCCCAACGCCACCCCTACCCCAGCCCCCACAGACACGCGCATGCACACGCACCCACACTCCTCTGGTTGGGACAAGAAACCATTCATCCCACAGTGACTCCACCCCTTCTCCCAAGGGGATCTGGACTTCTTCTACCCCTAGGGTCTATCTGGGGCTCCAGTCCACGGGAGTCAAACACATGCATGCCCTGTACACACAATGGTGGGCTCGAGCTGGGCCCAGAGACAGATGGACACAACTGTGGACAAGGCAGAAAGAGGGCCAATGGGAAAACGAGGCCACACCTTGACCAAGGTTTCCCCAACAGCACTCAGCCCCCGGCTCTGCTCCTGTTCCTAAGGTCTAAAGCCGACCTGTGGCCCAGGAAGGTGCAGGGCTGTCATGATGGGGCGGTGCCCCTTCACCCAGGACCCCACAGGGCACCACTGCCTCCTGGAGGCCCACTCACCCAGCACACGTAAAACACAGTTCCCTGTACACAGCCAGTTCTCAGTAAAAGATTTTAATTTAAGTAACAAGTCCATACTCTTTTCGGTGCGGGGGAGTGGGTAAGAGGGGCAGGCAGTGGCATCAGGACAAAGCAGAGAAGACCCAGGGGGATCCCCTCCCTCCTGATCTCTCCAGCTCCCACCCAAGGTCACCACTCACCTGACAGGTGCTCACATTACACAGCTGTGTGACCTCTGCCCAGCTAGTACGTGAGCACTGGGGACAGGGCTGCCTCTCACTGCCAGAGCTTATTTTCAAATGAAAGCAAAAAGCATGAATATGAAAATCCCAGGGCCAGAAAGGACCCTAATATTTAGCCAGTCTGGGGTACCACTGAAGCCTGCAGCCTCTATAGCGGGGCAGGGGCTTGATCTGGGATCCACTGTCAGCATGAGTGTGTCCATGATCCCCCAAAATCATGTGCAAATGTATGTGCACACATGCTTATGCTCTGTGCATTGTGCTGACGACAAGAAGTCTGGCTGTCTTCAGATTCACAAAGAGGTCCCTAACCAAAGAAAGCCAAGGACCATTAGCATACCTACGCCTCTGCCGGGACACCTCAAGGGACAAGGTTTCACTGTCTCCCAAGTCAGCTCATTCCAATGAATGAAGCAATCAATACACTTCTGTGAGATAAAACGAGAGGCTAAGAGATTGGAGAGAATAGTCACAAGTCCAGAGATGGGAAAGAAGAGAGGTGTCACCCATGGGTCAAGCCATCCACCCACCCACCCATCTACTAAACCTTAACTGAGTACCTTGCATATACTGGGTACTGACTAAGCATCAGAGGCTGGGACTGCTACGGGGAAAAGATATGATTCTTATTCTCAGAGTGCTGACAATGTAGCTATTGAGACAGGCACACTTTGCATAATACAGGACAAGACTGGTTGTTAAACACGCTTTACCAGAGGCATCTACAACTTATCTGTCACAGAGTCACAGCAGCTAGAGGGAGGTCTGCTCCCATGGCAGCCAGGTAAAGCCTCTCGGAGGAGTCACATCCAGTTGTGTCATATCTGTCCATTGTACAAGGGCAGGGAATGGCATTTTAGGTAAAAGCAATAGCAAGTGCAAAAGCTTAGAGGAGTGGGACTGTTTGGTGCTTTCAGAAACCTCGAGAAGACCAGTATGGCCACAGGAGGACTGAATACAGGATTATACACCACCGCCATATGCGCGCACACAGACAGATCGAGCATCCTGAGACCTAGGCTGCAGCCCTCGCCCTGCCACTGACTTCCTGAACCATCATCTTCCTCTCGAAGAGCCTTAGTTTCCCCATCTGGACACTGCGGATGCTGCACACAGGCTGGGATGTGGGTACAAAAGCAGTAGGAAGCGCTCAGCGCCCATCTCCTCGGCTTCTCCTAGACCAGGCCAGCCTTGGACTCGTGTCTCATGGAGCCCCATGCTGGCTTTCTGGGGAGCGACTGGAGCAGGGACATGGCAGGAAAGCCAGTACCCATGATCAATGCCTACCACTCCTTGAAAGGTTTGGGATCGGGGATAAAATGTCACCCACTAAGGTAAGGTTTGACAGGACACCCGTGTCAAGATAGGTTACCACCTGCCCTGCGCTGGGGCCCAGAGACTGACCCAGGTGAGAGCTAACCTGGGGGCCTACTGCAGGACAAATCACAGAAGCAACTCATGGCTGGAACACAGAAGAGTTCTAGATCTAGCCCTGTCACTGACTTGTTGGGTTTCTGTGTTCTCATCTGTAAGATGGGAGCTACGAGGAAAGAGATGCCAAGAATAAAGCATCACTCGAGAGTCAGGGACCGTATGCAAGGGCCACCTTCTCCATGGTCCCTTCTCTGACAGCACCTGGCTCTCTGCTGCTTCTAATTACTAATTACTAAGGCCGCCTGCTTTCTTCCCTCCCACCTGACTCAGATGGTCTGTGAGGTGTGGTCTTCTCTCTGAGTCCACGCCTGCCCCGTCAACTTAATTTGACAGAGGGAGGGTCAGGCCATCTCAGCCAACGGCCTCCCAAATGACGGTCTTCCTCGCCTGAGTCACAGCTCAGCTTTCCAAGGGTGGCCAAGGGAGCTGGGGCATCCACCCAAGCTCTTGACTGTTCCTTCCAGGCCCCGGAGCTGCCCCTGACAACCCAACCCACACAGCCCATAAAGGCTGCTGGGAACCAGCCTCAGCTCCTGAAGCCCACTCTCAGCCCCAGCCAGGCAAATGCCATCCTGGGGCAGAAATATGGCTTTCTTTTACGCATCTACACTGGTCAGGCAGCCCCTGGGCTCATTTATACCCATCAAGGGCACAGGTGACATATCCAAACCCTCAGAACACTATCAAGACTGGGGCCTTTTAAAGCAAGATGCTACAGATGCTCCTTTATGGGTTCTAATAGCCAGTCTGCGCAGAAGGGCTAACGCCCTGGGAGAGCCGTCTGTTAAGCTGTCTCATGACACCCTTGTTGCTGTTCTCAAATCTCTAGTGGGCGGACCTTAGCAGCAAAGAGGAGGGGTGTTCAGGGCTGCAGAAGATAATGCTTCAACCCAGGGGAGAGCACCTGAGTTAACAGCTCTAGGAAGAGCTTCCCAAAAGTTGGAACAGCTCTAGGAAGAGCTTCCTAAGAGCTTCTAACAAGGGAGCCGTCTGCCTCAGTGGAGCATCCCTGGGCCTAGGGATGTTTGGAAGAACACTGGCAGGTGTCCTGTGCCAAAAACATTCTCTGGTCAAATAGATATGGGAAATGTTGCCTGAAGAAAGGTTTTGTACTGCAGGCCTTCTCAGAGCGTTGACTGTAGTAGCAGGCATTGTGCGTCTCCAAGGGAAACACAGTATACTGTGCTCTCCAATCGTACTTGACTCCAAAGTCTTTCCCTCAACATCCACAAAGTAGGGGTCTTTTGACAGTAGGGTCATACCTTCCAGCTACCTGTGACCCCCCCTGGAGGAAGAGGGAAGGAAAACAACTGCCCTCAGAATTCAACGGAATGCAACAAGACAGTCGCATCCCCCTGGGGGGAAATGGGTTACAGGAACTACCTAGGAGGGGCTCTTAGCACCGCTCCAAGGGGCCCAAGAGGTAATACTTAACAAGGACATAATTCGAGTTTTCCAGAGGTGGAATCCTGCAGCCTCTACACTGTTGTCAATTTAAATTCCAAACAAAACTTGGCAGGGAAGACCCCCTGCGGCCCAACCCCCACTACTTCTAAGAACTGCCTTCCTCAGGGACCTGGAGAAAGAGGAGGGCCTAGGCCAAGGGCCACAGGAATCCTTCTCCAAAGGCATATAGTTGTTGCCATAGATCAGGTTTTTGAAACTGGGGTTGACAGGGCCTAGTTTCTAGACCCAGACTGCATAAGCTGTGCCTGCTTTGGCCCAGCACCCCCACCACGAGCTGGGGAGCCCCAAGAATCCAAGCCACCTCCTGGTGCTTGCTCCTGCACTTGCATGTGAACTCTGCCATCTCCCTCTCTGCTCCCAGGGCCAGTGTGCCACTCAGAACCCTTGGCGTATCTTCAGCTTCCAGAGCCGAGGTTCCAGGGGCACAATGGGCTTCTGTGCCCCCATGTCCTCACCACCCCGCCACTCAATCCCAGCTGCATTCATGGTGTTTTGCTATTGTGGTGGGAGCAGCCTGGGGGTGGTGCAGGAGGGGGTGGGCTCTTGGCACAGGGGCTGGCACAGACAGGCTGTGGTCAGCGGTCAGCATGCAAGTCACATCCGCAGGCACTGCCACCCGGCCTGCCAGGCTTTGCACAGAATGGCGACGCTCCTGGGCCCCCTGGGTCCCTTCGTAGAGTCCCCTCCGGCCCACACACGACTTGCTTCCTCTCTGACCAGCCCCTTGGTGGCATTGAGGTGGGGTGTAATTTTTCTTGCCTTCTTAGCCAGTTGCTATTTTGGAGCCATATTAGGTCACCAGCTAAGCCCTGGACGCAGGAAAGGCCTGTCCCCAGGAGCACAGCTGGGGCTCTGAGAGTGTTTAGGAGGCAAAGTGGGTGGAGGGTGAGGTCGAGTGAGCCTGAAGCCAAGAGAGCCTTCCGGAAGTCAGCGGGCACAGCCCTCCAGCCCCTCCGAGGAGGCTACTGGCCTGTGAGCGTAAGAGAAGCCCCTGTTGTCTCCTCCCTAACCCAGCCCGTCTGCAGGCGCATCCTCCCTTATTGGAACAGGTCTTAAATCCCAGACATACCATCCTGGGGGACAGCAGAGACTAAATTTAACAGATGGGTAAACTGAGGCCCAAGAGAGACAAGGGGTTCCCTTGAGTCAGGCCATGAGAGACTTTTCCCATCATTGCGCTATAGGACATAACTTTTTCCTGCTCCTTCCACACTGTGTCCCTTCATGGGGAAACTGAGGTATGCAGCAAGAAGAGACAGGAGGCTGGGATCCTGGATGCCAGAAATTTTCAAGAAAAAGCATAACATTCTACTCTCTCGGGGAACACTTGATGGCCAAGAACTCCCAGGCCCTCCCAGTGCAGATCCGGAGGCAGGCAACAAGGCCGCCATGGGTTGGGAGCAGGGGGAGGCTAGCAGAGGCGAATTAGGGACCCCCACTTGACCTATGGGTCATGGTCACCCTCCTCCCCTGGAGGAGAAGCTCACCTGGGGCTCCCAAAGTCCCCCCTTAAATCTCCCACCATTCACACTGTGCTCGTCTGTCTGCTCATCTGTGGCCCCCACTAGCCTGCGCTGTGAATCCCCAGGGGCCGACCCAGAGCTCAACAAGTGTTTGGTAAGAGAACAAACAACTGAAGAAACACCCCACAAACGGTCCTCCAAAGTCAGTGGTCACCTGAAGCCAGTTCCCTGAAGAGGCAGAAAATTCTCTTACAAGAAAGAAAGATCCCCAGCCAAGAGCAATTCCTCATGTGGAGAGAACGCCTTACAGTTTACCAGAAGTTTCAGCACACAAATGCTTTCACCTGGCACCAAAGGGTGCCCCTCCAGACCCATCTCCCTCCACTGTGCCCAGCCCCCTGCACAGGTCAAACAGGTCAGGTCCAGTGGTGCTGGCCTTAGGCCAGCATTTTATATGCCAGTGTTTCTCCCAGGAAATAACTAAATAACAGCAGAGCTGGACACGTTCGTCAGGCCTCCCTCTCTTATCCCCAGCACCCAGGCCTGCCCCCAACCCATTCAGGACTCTGACTTTCCTAAAGCTAACCTGTGTCCCCAGGTCTAGAAGGAAAGTGACAACCATGTGTGTCTTGGCCCCACCTCCTGCACCTTTGCAGAGAAAGCCCCCACAAGGTGAGGAAATGAAGGCCACAGATGGGTGTCTGCAATTCCCAAATGAGGCAGGAGTGAGTGGGACTGGGGGCGAGGGGGCATTCCAGTGAGCTAGCCTAGTGCCAGAGAGGAGTGGTATCTGGGCAGGCTCTGGGGGGAACTCCTCAAAAGTGTCTGGGAGGGGTTGGCGATCTGTATTTATCTAGTTGGCAAAGAGGCACTGCCCAGTCGACTTTGTAACTGAATCCACCGAACAGGCAGACTTTGCAACACAGCCGGCCCAGGTTTCTGCAGAAGGCGCTGGGCAGCTGGAACCTCTCCCGCTATCTAGTCCCCCTCCCACGAGCTCAAGAGGATTTCCCTTTCATTTCCTTCCAGGCTGGGAGGGCAGGGGACAGCGCGGTCTGCCAGTCTGCGGGGTCAAGCCCTCAAAAACCACTTCCTATGTGACTGGGGGAGGGCGAGCAGCTGGAGGATGTATCTGGGGGTCCCCGTGTGAGAACAGCAGGAAAAGCCCTCTCGGCACTCTCTGCTCTTCAGGGTGCCCCTCGGGTCGGGAACCACAGAAGTCGGAGGAGAAAAGGTTTTAGGCCTTCCAGAGGAGCTCCAGGCAGAATCTGCACTCTCGGTCTCAGCCAGCGGCGGCCAGGAGGTTGATAGGATTGGGCGTGGGAAGGACACTTGGAAGGGGCTCCCCGCCCTGGCCGCACCCCAGCTGTCTGTAGAGAATCCGGACACAACCCCCCCCAACTCCCTCTCCCAGCCCCCTTCGAGAAGGGCTCCCCCGGCTGGGAGAGGGGGCGGGCAGGGGGGGGGCCCGCCCGGGCCTGAGCTGCTCTGGGCCGGGCTCAGCCGGGAGGTGACGCGTTCCCAGCGCCCGGGGGACTTCGTGCGGCGAGTTTGGCAGAGCTGAACGAAGCCAAGCCAAGCCGGGCCGGGCAATGCGGAGCCGGGCCGGGCCAGGCCAGGAAGAGCAGGGCAGATAGGAAGCGGCCCGGCGCGGCGGGGCGGAGGCGCGCGGGGGCACCCACCTCTCCGCGCTGCAGCTGGAAGAAGCCGTTGAGATAGCTGGAGTGCAGGGGCGAGCCCAGCTGCTCCGGGCGGCCCTTGCCAAAGGCCAGCTCCGGGGGCGCGGCGGCGGCGGTCGGCTCCGGCCGGAAGGCATCGAAGGCGCTAGCCTGGTGAGTGTCCTGCAGCGACAGGTAGACCCAGTTGAGCAGCTGGGCCGGCTGGTACACCGAGGCGGCGCTCGTGTCGATGGCCGACAGCAGGCTCATTTTGCCGCGGCGGTGCCGGCCCCTCCCCGGCCGCCCGCTCGCGACCCCCTCCAGCGGAGGGGCGGGCACCGGGGAGCCTGCGCCCACCGCCCGCCGGCCGAGCCCCGACTGCGATCGCCCAGCGCCCTGCGTCCTGCGCGCTGCCCGCAGCCGCTGCAGCCGCCGCCGCCGCCTCCCCCCGACTGCAGCCCGGCGCGCGCGGGCGGAGGAAGGAGGCAGCGAAAGTTGGGCAGGAAACTTTTGTCCCCGCCCCCTTCGCGCCACCGCCCCGCCCCGCGATCCGCTATCTGCCTCAGCGCTGACCCCTCCGGCTGCCGCCCGGGGGTGGGGTCCGCTGAGGCCCCGCCCACTCCCCGCCCCCGACACCATGCTCGCCCTCTATTGGCTGTGCCATTGAATATGGAAAATAGGGGGCGGGGAGAGGGGGAAATAAAGCTTATCTACATATGGAGCACTCTGCGGGCCCGCCCACCGCAGCCACCGTCCCCGCCCCCGCGCCGGGTCAACTGCGCTCCGCTAGCCTGCGGGGAGCTCGGTGTCTCCCCGGCCTAATCGATCTCGGCTTGCTCCGTTGTCGGCTCTTCTGCCTCGTTCTTTCCAAATCCTCTCCAATTATTTCTTTTTCACTCGCTTTTCCTTTCCTATTTTCCTTCCTTTCTTATTCTGTCTTAGACTGAAATCTCCCGCGTCCCTCGGCTCTCGGTTGGTCTGGCGCTCTTTCTCCGCGGCTGTTTCTCTCTGCGTGTGCCTTTCTCCTTCTCTTTCTCTCTGTCTCCTCTATTTTCGTCTCGTCTGATGTTTCTCTGTCTCCCCCACCCCGGCCGCTCCCAGACGCGCACCCTGACACACACACACACTCACACACTCTCACACTCACACACACACTCATACAAACACACACACTCACACACACGCACTTCTAACTCCCTCCCTCGCTATCACCGTAGGACCCTCCCCCTCCTACTTAATTCCTTCCATCTGCAGAATCGCTTTGCCGGCCGGCTGCGCCAAGGGGGCCCGGGTTCCTGCCCCAGGAAAGACTCCCCGCCCCCTTCTCCCCTCTTCCTCCTCCCCGCTCCCTTCTCTCATTTCTGCCCTGGGCCCGCCCTATTTCTCGCCCCTCTCCTCCGCCCCAGCTTCGTCCCGGCCAGCCCCATTCTTGGAGAGTCGCCAGGACCCCAGCCTGGGCCAGAGGATTTCGGAAAAGCGGCTGTCACCCACGTCCCAGGGACAACCCAGCTAATTCAAGTCTGTCTGGGGGGGAGCCCAGCTCCCGCCTCCGCCTGATGTCCCCAGCAGCCGCCCGAAGCTGCCAATCTTCACCCTCTCCCCCAGTCTCGGGGTAGTCTGCGCTGCAGCAGAGACCGGGACCTAGCGAGTCACCTCTTTACCTCCATTCTGGCTCTGGAGCCTTTCCGCCCCGCGTTCGTGTGCCAGCTCGGCCACCTTCCAGCTGAGTGACCTTTGCATGGCATCTAACCTCTACAAGCAAGCCTGTTTTTTCTTCTGTAAAATGGGAATCGTCATGGCCCTACTTCCAGGGATGTTTGTGTGCTTACCAGCCTGGGCTTGCTAAGCAGAAGATATTCCACAAAGGACAGCTTTCCACCATACCCTTCCAGGAGGATTTCTCCCATTACCTGTTCTAGGCAGGGCACCTAAGCACACCTGTGGATCTTGGACCAGAAAGGCCTTCACTGATCAACAAGTGCTGCCCTTCCCACCAACCAAGAGCCCCTTTGATCTCAGATCTCCATGTCTGCAAAGATTTTGTCTATCCAACAATTTGCAATGATTAATACAAATGATGATACATATACCAATCATATCTTAATATTTTTATTCATCCAAGACACATCCAAACAGTACTCTTTATATATATATATATGTATATATATATATTTTTTTTTTTTTGAGAAAGAATCTCACTCTCTTGTCTGGGCTAGAGTGCCATGGCGTCAGCCTAGCTCACAGCAACCTCAAACTCCCGGGCTCCAGCAATCCTTCTGCCTCAGCCTCCCTAGTAGCTGGGACTACAGGCATGCACCACCATGCCTGGCTAATTTTTTCTATATATTTTTAGTTGTCCGATTAATTTCTTTGTATTTTTAGTAGAGATGGGGTCTTTATATTTTTAAACAGTGTTAAGCCTATTTGTTTAAAGAGAGGGTGCACATTTGATGGAAATAAATCTGACAACCATTTTACTCTTAGAAATATTCACTGGTCATCTCTAGAACTCCGCTACTGTCTTTGAGCTTCCAAGAGTAAGGGGCAGGATCTGGAACCACTGATCTAGACCTTCCCTAGTTTTAGAGAGAAAACTGCAGTTCAGAGGGGGGTATCTTCCAATTGTACAAGCAGGTGGTCGGGGAGCCCACAGGAGACTCTGAGGCACCCAACTCCAGCCGAGAGCTCTCTGTCTCTGCCTCCCACTTTTAAAACAATAATCAGGTAGTGATGGGACCTGTGGAGAACTAAAATGCTAGCCAAACAAAACACCTCTGTCATGTTCTCAGCCTGAGACTGAGTCTGGCACCTGCTTAGAGATACACCTTCTCTGGCCCTTCCCTGTCCTGCAGAGTGATTTGATGATGTGAGTGTGCTTGTCATACCTAGTGACCACACTGATGGTCCCTGCCCCTTTCTTCCCTCCCTCACTCCCACCCCCATAGTTTCTTCACAGAGCCTGGTGCATAGATAATAGATGACAGGGAAATATGTGCTAGGTTGATGATTGGATGGATGAATGGAAAGATGGATGGATGGATGGTTAGAGATGGCCAGATTTTGCTTCCCTTTGAAGCCTGAATGGCTTGCTTGGTTTTGTACTTTTCTCTCTCCCCTTGTCCACAGCACATCTCAACATGTGAATTCTGTACCCAGTAGGTGATCAATAAATATAATTTGAGCAACTTACAGGCAGCTTGCTTGGATAGCCATGGATTGACCTAATGTTAGCTCCTTAGCCAGCTGCTGCGGACGTATGCTTCAGGGTTCCCTGAGACAACATGTCCTGGTGGTAGTGTATGTGAGTGACCAGATGGGTATCAGAGGCCTAGGTACCAGGCCAGAAGACTGGGACAGGCCCAATATCTGTGCCTCCCTACCCTATCATATACACGCTGAGAAGCCTTGCATTTATTTATTTATTTATGTATTTATTTAGAGACGGGATCTTGCTCTTGCTCAGGCTGGTCTCCAACTCCTGAGCTCAAACGATACACCTGCCTCGGCCTCCCAGAGTGCTAGGATTACAGGTGTGAGCCACCGTGCCTGGCCAAGAAGGCTTGCATTTAAAATGTCAAAAGTTCTAGCCCAAGGCCTCACTTTACAAAGGAGGAGGGACCATGGCCCAGAGAAGGAAAGGGACTTGCCCAGGGTCACCCAATGAGCCTGTTAGCTAAGCCAGCTGCTTCTAACCCACTGCCAAATCCTAGCTCTCCCTTTCGTTGGCTCCACTCTACAAGATTTCTGGTGTGGCGGCTCTGGCCCCATATACTGTCCTCAGACCCGAAGGTAGGAGAGAACTCCCAGGGAAGGCTCAAGTCCCAGCCCCCTTCCCTATCTGGTGACGCCGTGGGAGGTCTCCAGAATGGGAGGATGGAGAGAAGACAGGATTTGGAGGAAAGAAGCCTGGCTTAGTGACTGTGGGAAGGTCTCTGCCCTTCTGTAAACCTCAGTTTGCCAGTTATCAATGGGAATGTAGATCCCATCCCTACCAACCGCTACAGAGACTAACAGGGTCAAGTGAGGATGAGAACAGGGAAGTCCTTTCCCAGCTGTGGGTAAGCAGCCACGTGGGGGGTGATGGTATTGATAATTTCAATAACAGTAATATTCATTTTATCTGCAGAGATTGGGGGAGGAGGGAGCAGGTAGGGAAATGTCTGCTTCTAACATTGCCCAGGCAACAGGTCTGATAGGTGTTTGGTGGAGTTTCAAACCAAGAGCTTGAAGCTCAGAGAAGCAGGAGAAACTTCAGAAAGACGAGGAAAGGCTGGGTCTTTATAGGCGAGTCAGCCTTCGATGTGGGTGGGAAAGGCAAGCAGAGATGAACAAGGGAAGAAGATGGGGCTTCCCAATCCTGGCAAGCTGATGCTGCTTGTTTCTCTAAAAATAAAAAATGCCCTATGATGATTTATCATGCAAAGGAACCACTGAACCTCTTGAACTCATCCTGCATTCCATGTGTCAGGAATGAACAGAAAAGTATGCGCTGGCAGAGCTAAGATTTGCCTCTCCTCGGGGCCAGGGCTGGGCACTGGGTTTCCTTAGACTATGTGTCGACACAGAAGGTGTCAGTTTACAGCAGAGATGGCAAAATGGCAAATACTCTCCTTGCATGCACCACTGCCCCACCCCCACCCAGGACAGACATCAGTGAGTGCAGAACTCCTGCCCAGACAACACTTCAGTTTCCTCCTCCACACGGTGCCCGTGTTGCCACAAACAAGAAGCTGGAGTTGACTCAGAAGATGCAAATTATTCGCCACCCCAGCCTCATATCCACCTTCCCAAGGCACTCTCTAACCCTGGGGTGGGGGACCTTTCCATGTTGGAAGGCCAAATTAATTTAGCTGTAATCAAATAAGGCCACATACAAGAAACTTCAATTAGATATACTTAAAAGTGTACATTATTTTGTAAAAATCTAACTACTATGTATTCAATAATTTCAAAAAATGAAAACTGTTTGTTAATTTTAAAGTTAACTCACCTTTTAATGGCTTTGTTGTGTCTGCTTTTTGTTGGAAAGGATTTTTTTTTTTTTTTTGCTTCATTTCTTTAATCAATTCTGTTGGAAAGGATTTGAATTTTTTGTTGCAGCATGGAAGTCCGCAGTTTCAGTTGATCCTCTAGATGGGTATTAGTCATTTGTGACCTTAAGGGCGTCTCGATCTGAGTTAGGGAGGAGAATGCAGATTGACAGCAATAAGTGGTTGAAAAGCAAGAAAGCATTTTGGGGGCATGTTGCCAAAGGTGTGGATATTCTACTGCATTTTTCCATATTTTAGTTGGATCTTTCTTAGCATCAATGACTTTAAAATGCCTTCTACTGAGAGCTCAATCAATTCCATCTGTTCTATAGGTGCTTTGGTGGTTTCAACTACATGAGGCTGAAATGCTAATTTGGGTGTGAGGTCATGATTCTCAAAGTCAGTGAAACTTTC
>CAUYSK010002655.1:0-19646 GCA_963575035.1 Avahi laniger | reverse complement strand
ATATATAGAAAAAATTAGCCGGGCATGGTGGCACATGCCTGTAGTCCCAGCTACTTGGGAGGCTGAGGCAGGAGGATTGCTTGAGCCCAGGAGTTTGAGGTTGCTGTGAGCTAGGCTGACGCCACGGCACTCACTCTAGCCCGGGCAACAAAAGCGAGACTCTGTCTCAAAAAAAAAAAAAAAAAAAAGTTTCCTTCAAACTAATATCTGACAAGATTAAAAAAAAATAGTAAAACTGACCACTTAAAAGGAGTTTTCTTTTATACATAGACATAGAACACTGAACTGAATACTAATGTTTTGAGTAAAGGGATCCTTTTGTGTTACTCAGAAGGACTAATAAGGCTTTCTGTTTTAACTTAGCACCCTTTAAAACCATATAATTTCACTGAAGTTATACTTTAAAAGTGTCAACTTTATGGTATCTGAATCATATCTCAATAAACTATTATTTTAAAAACATTACAATACTTTCTGACTGTTACACCTCATTCAAGTGGCTGACTTTGAAAAGTGGGTACTCATTTTTTGTTTAAGGCCTGATGGAAATGGTATCAATATACCTGAATAAGATTTTGATTTAAAGCAGTTTTTAAATTCATAAATTAAACAATAATTTTACCATCTCCTGTGAATTCTTTTATCGATTACCACCTATTTTTTCCTTATGTCTTCAGATTTACGTTTTCATATCATTTCAATTGATTTATATATAGAACTTTGCTATGAGAACATAACTTTATTATATTTCTTGGAGGGAAAAATAGTTTTAAAGACATTTTCTTCTTTTTTATATACATGTATGTGTGTGTGTGTGTGTAAAAAAAACTATGCCTGTTAATATAAATGAGGAGGTTCTCCCTAAGTGGAACCATTAATATTTAAACATTAAATTAGAAACACTGAGCTTTCTTTGTCCTCTAGCTTCAATCTAAAAAATTCTGGAAGCCAGACAGGTTATTAACATAATATGAAAAATAACTTATACTAAGATATCTTTCTATGTATCGTACATTAACCTAATAAGAAAATACATTAAAGTCTACCATATTGTGATTTTTGAAGAAAAATTTATAAGTATCTTGGTAATGAGAAAGGATTATTGCAATTTCTAGTTCCCCAAAACGCACTGTTAGATGAAAGAATAACTGACGTAGTAATAACATTTTCTTACACAATTTGTCATAACAGTACTTTTTTTCTTACTTGAGATCATCTCTCCAAATGTTAGGCATTCAGAATGAAAAGTAAAATCTCACTTTTACAGAATGAATATTTTAAAAATTGTTCCAGTAAGGTATCTCTAGGTTATACTTTTCAAGAGATAACTATATAAAATAATGCAAATCCTGGCTTAGGATTTTAATGGAAAGCAATCCAGCCTCTTATACTGCAAATCAAGTGAATGATTAGCTAAATCACTGTTTTCTCTTGTTCCCTTGAAATGCTGCAACTTCGAAAAAGTGTTTAACTTTTATGTCACACTCCAGTAAGAAAGTTTATAAAACCAAACATTTGTCACCAAAGTTTTTAGAAAAATCATACATACCACATGTATTAAGGTAGACAAACAAACCTAAAGTGTCTTAACATTTTTTTGCTATTATGCAAAATTTAAAGTTGCAGTCTAGGAGTTTAGCCATTCATAAGTATATATTGGTAAGTATAATCTCAACATAGCAGTTTAAGATATGTATAATAAAAACAGCTTTTATTTTATTCTTTATACATGGTAATTTTAGTTAACTACCATAAGCATGAAAAATAATTTCCAATCACAATTTACCTTGTCCTTAGAGCAAGCCAAGCAGCTTCAATGTCTGCATAGAGATTCTTTTCTGTTGGTTTCCCAGAACTTGCACCATATCCAGAATAATCATAGGAGAATATATTACAATTAATCCGTGATCCTAGTCCTATGTAAAAGCTGCTCATCTGACCAAGATCAACAGCATTTCCATGTGAGAAGAGTAAAGTGTATTTGGCATTGGGTGAGCAACGCACAAACATACAGGCAATTCTGTTGCCTTTACTGGTTCTAGTCATGAAACACTCAATAGCATCTTTTTCTCTAGAAGAGTACTGCCAGTCTGCTCGTTCTGACAGATGTAAAGTCCAACGGCTTCCACTTTCATCACACATCAGTGTGTAAGTTGGATCAGGTGGCAAAAATGCTAATTTTGAAGCAATTTTCCCTGGGCAAGGTGGACAGCAGAAGAGGCAACATAGCTCACTAAACGAAAGATTATTCATCTTCTGAAAAAGAAAATGAGATAGCAAATGTTTTAGTAACTGAGTATGGATTTTGCATTCTCATATATTAATAATAGAAAGTTAAAACAAAGACATGGGTAAATTTTATTGGTGGTCAGTGACTACTACTGTTATTATTTCAAGTATCCTTCCAAACACATTTTTGGCATCTTTCTAGAAATACTTTAAATCCTGGGATGAAGAAAATATTCCAGACAAGTAGACATACTCAAATACTGCATGACATGTTTTAAATAGTACTGATTATTACCTCATTTAACAAAAAATGTGAAAAATACAGATAATTTTTGCTATTTCTCCACAAATAGCAACACCGAAACTACTACGAAATATCGTTAGTGTAGTCTGTAATTTCTGTGTAACTCAGTGAAAATTCTCAGAATCCCATGGAGAAGCTAGTGATTCAAATGGTAAAGTAAAAATATAATAGCATTTATGTAGCACTATTTGTCAGGCATTGTGCTAGGGGCTCTATGTATATTACTTTGTTTAATTCTCAAAATAACCTTATAAGTTAGTGTGAGAAAAGAAACTTGCACAAGGTGAGGAGTAGGGGAGCCAGGATTTGACACCAGGCTCAGTCACTATGCCACATCGCTGGGCTACAGTGTCTCGCAGGTTCAAACACCATTGGTCTTAGAAACCTATCATTTCAGCCACAGTGTTAGTGGCCAAATAACATACAAACCATAAAAATGTACATGTGTGCATGCATGAACATAATTATTGCCCAAATTTAAAAGACTATAATATAAAGTAAAAGTGTTTATTATGGAAAAAAAGATAAAATCTGCTGAAGGTACAATTTCCTAAATGTTTGGATGCGAAAGGGCACAAGGTTTAAAATTAGAGGGCTGTGGCGGAATCCCAACTCTGCTACGTATTATACTGACTGTGAGTCCTTGAGCGAATTATTTACCTCTTTGACATTTTTTTTTCCATAAGCAAACAATTCCAATGAACCAAGTGGTTGTGATGATGTAGTGAAGGAATATAACACAATGATGGCCAATAGTTGGCACACCCAAGAATGATCAACTGTCTATGATTTTTTCATTAATATTAAAAAAAATCCAGCTCATATTAATGTAGGGACAAAAATAAAGTAATACTTGTTTGCTCTACTGCATTTCCTTCTATCTTATCCATTCTTAAACTCCTGTCTCCTTTTGGCAGAATTAGACCACTGCTTAGTTCAGAGAGAAGGTATTCAAAACAAACACCTTACAGAGGTTTGGTGGCATCCTATATTCTGGAAAAAATGGCTGTCATCATTATACCAAAAATGAGGTGGGGGGCGGGGGGAGAGGAATCACCTCAGGGGAGTGACAAAAGGGTTTAGAATATTTGGAAAGAAAGGAATGCTCTCTTCACTCACTAGCAGATTAAAATTTATTCTATAATGCTCAATACGAATGTGTTAATTTTCCAGTGTAAACTAATTATGTAGAAAGAAGTAGCAGAAAGAGCGTAGGAAGAGAGGGAAACAAGTATAGATATGACATAAGAGTCTTCAAAACATGAGTAAGGGAAGAACAGAAAAACATCTTGGATATTGGGAAATGCTTTTACTTGCTATTCTACCTTTTTACTCCTTTCAAGCTTTCAAAACAATTACAGCCTGAATAAGTTAATGTCTTATTCTGGTTGGAAAAAGATTTAGAACATAAATGACAACTAGGTGTCTTAACTCTAATTGGCTCCCTGAAGTGTTGTGCTGAGAATGATTCTGAGAGCATGCCTAGAGACATGGCTTATCAGACAAAGGATGTGATAAATTAGTAATGTCTACTGCAGAATCTGGCTACAAATTTACTATTCTCCAAAAAGCCTAGTGAAGAAGATGGAAGGGAAGGAGTTTGAAAGGGTCTGTTCCAAAGAAGGAGATGATCTGGAGAAAGAAGATGAGGTAGAAGGTACACTGTATCGACGCAGTCTGTTTAATAATCTGCCTACGGTTATTTCTCAACCCCAATTACCTCACATGCCATCAACTGCTGATCCACAACAGTCAATTAGAAGCTTGATTAATAAGTAAACTACGTATGTCTAGACTGTGTTCCTATAATTTACCTCTTAACCAGGAAAACTTTTGTATGCTATAATAAACTAGTTTTGGAACAAACCTGGCTGGCTGAACATACATAATGCTGTGGAGATGCTTTTGGGGATGAACACAAAAGAAGCAAAAAGAAGAATAGTTGCAGTGCCAGGGTCTAGTTTAACGAAAAGACAACTTTTTACTTTAATGGTGGCAGAAGAAATCATTTCCACCTCCACTGCCCCAAAGCCAGATAACTAGGGCCCATTTAATAACAACTTGCAAATTATCATTTTCCTAATAATAGGTCTGATATAAGGCAGCAACATAGATCTACTTTTACAAAAGTAATTGTCTCAAAAGGAGTAATCTCTATGGGGGGGAAAAAGTGCCTCCTTTTCAGTAAGTTTGAAAAATTTCACAAAAAGTATAAAAAAAAAATCTAAATTTTAGTATGCTCTGAGCAAGTTATTCAGGCAACATAGTTTATTCTTGATTTAAAATCACCGAAATAGCTTGTTTAACTTAGATCATTTCAAGCCCTTGTTCTTATAAAACTCATTGAATATTGATTGTCATTAGGATTCTATATTTAAACAAACAAACAAACTTCACAGAACAAAGATATCATTTACTAGCTATTTCTTGGCAAGAAAATCTGAAGAGACAAGGCAGTGAATAATACTAGGGGGAATATGGTAAGACATTTGGGAGTCCACAAAAGCCATAAAAGAGACAAAAAATTGAATAATTTATAGTAGAGGAAACAATTTTTACATCAGATAAATAAGGATTTAAAGTAAGCTAAAATAAATCCTTAAAAAAAGTGGATTATCAGAACTTATTGACATTAGTGTCACTAAAGTTGGTATACAACCCCCTCATACTAAATTTGACTGGGGGAAAAAAGCAGCAGTAGCAAGAAAGAGGAGAATACTTCAAGAAAAAGCATCATAAAGAAAAACTCAATTGGAAATCTTTAGCATAAAAAAATCAAGAGGTGAGATAAACTGATGAGTTGGGTAGGAGAATAGGTACAGTTGAAAAACATATTAGTCAGTTGGAAGATCAGGTTGAGGAATTTCCAAATATGGAATTTTTGGAGGTGAGGAGATAAAGAGATAGAAAATAAAAAAGAAAATGTAATAGATAATGAAGATACAGGTAAAAATATTGATAATCCATACCAAAGAAGTCCCAAGAAAATGAGAAAATAAAACTTTGAACCTAGAATTTTACACAGAGCTAAAATATCTCTTCCACCCCTGCCCAAAACAGGGTCTCTGCCAACCAGGCTAGAGTGTAGTGGCACAATCATAGCTCACTGTAACCTTGAACTCCTGGGCTCAAGCAATACCCCTGCCTCAGCCTCCCAAAGTAAGCCACCATGCCTGGCTCATAAAATACCATTTTAATATGCGGACAAAATAAAGATGTGTGCAGGCATACAATAACTTACAAGCCTTAACCAAACCAAGAGCCTCTTTGCAAAGCTCTAGCAAAGCAGAAGATAAATCCAGGAGAATTCTATGAGCTATTTTAGATATGAGAAATAAAGAATAGTTTATTATAATGTATTTTTGTGCAAGTAAGCAATGCAGAGAAGACAGCAAAGTATATCCTTAAAAATCCAGAATCAAAACTTTGGAGGATACTGATACGAACAGGATCAGAGGAAGAGTTAGGAAATATTTAAGAGGCAAAAATGTGCTGGGGCACCAGACTTGTTCAGAATGATACCGGTAGTGACCAGCTTGATGTGGAAGGAAAACATGAATATAAAAATGACTCTTAAAGCTTTCACTACTACTAGTAGCAAACAGCATTAACTGAACGCTTATTAAGTGCCAGGCACTGTTCTAATATATATTTTCATATATTAACAAATCCTTCAACAATCCTCTAACACAGGGACTATCATTACACCCATTTTACAACTGAGGAAATAGAGGCACAGAATAGTAATGTTACTTGCCGAAGGTCACATAGCTGGTAAATGGTGGAACTGGTATGTGGCAGGATGACTCTGTGGTCTAAACTCATAATCACAGTTTTGTGAGTGCTCTTTTCACAAAACAAACCAATTTGATCAGACAAGACTGATTATGAGAAACAGATCAGCAAATAAATAAAACATGATACTAAATGAACAAGGAGAATGAGCTATACAGTTTTTTTTTACAAAGTGAAATATTAAAAATCAACATGAGCTATACAGTTTTAAAAACAAAATATCATGTCAATAAATTAAATAACCTTGACAAAATGCATAAATTTCTTGAGTAATATAAAAGGATAAAATTTGCACAACAAAAAGGCTAGAATATGCAAATAACCATGAGAACTTGAAATGGAAATAAAAATCATCTTTACCTAAAAACATTTTCAAAGAATAGTTAAGTTATTTCAGGAAAAAAAAAAATGCTGCTCAACAATCACTTTCTGATGCTATTGTAGTATAACTTTTATCCCAAAACTTATTAAAGACTGTAATGAAAACTATAGGCCATTTCATTGTGAACACGCATGCAAAAACTTTAAATAAAAAATTAGAAATATATAAAGTGTATGTAAATACAAAATGATCAAGCAGAAAGACAAGAATTACAACTCTTTCAATGTCAAACCGAAGTAATTTGCTACACTAACAAATGAAAGAAAAATCACATGGTTTTCTTCATAGAGACAAAACAACATGATACGTAGTGATCTGATCACCTAGACAGAAAACCCAAAGACTCTACAAAGTATTAAAACTAGTAAGAGCTCTCAGCAATCGTGGCAAATACATGAACTTAGGGGAAAATGGTACATTTCCATGTTAGCATTAAACAACTAAAAATATAGGCCGGGCGCAGTGGCTCACGCCTGTAATCCTAACACTCTGGGAGGCCGAGGCAGGAGGATTGTTTGAGCTCAGGAGTTCTAGACCAGCCTGAGCAAGAGCATGACCCTGTCTCTACTAAAAATAGAAAGAAATTAGCTAAACAATTAAAAATAGAAAAAATGAGCCAGGCATGGTGGCACATGCCTGTAGTCCCAGCTACCTGGGAGGCTGAGGAAGGAGGATCGCTTGAGCCCAGGAGTTTGAAGTTGCTGTGAGCTAGGCTGACACTTTGGCATTCTAGCCCAGGTAAGAGAATGAGACTCTATCTCAACAACAAAAAAAAACACCTAAAAATGTAGTAGAAAATAAGATAGCAGCCACAACCAAACAACAACCTATTTAGGAATTAATGCAAAATAGAAT
The DNA here is from genome assembly GCA_963575035.1 of Avahi laniger. NCBI lineage: Eukaryota > Metazoa > Chordata > Mammalia > Primates > Indriidae > Avahi > Avahi laniger. The sequence continues at coordinate 12,081 of CAUYSK010002655.1, read as the reverse complement.
GTAGAAAATGCTTATGTAGAAAAATTTTAAACCTAAAAAATGGAAAGATGACTTAAGACTTAATAATGTTGAGAATGTTAACTCTCCCAAAATTAGAAGTTCAAAGTAATTCTAATAAAAATTCCAGCAGAAATTTGAGGAGCTCAAACTGATTATAAAATTTATATAAAAGTATAAAGATCTATAAGGAATCCAAAAATGAAACTAAGAAGAAAAATCCCACCACTTATAATCAAGAAAAAAATAAAATACTTAGAATTCCTATGGACACTGAAGAGACACAGGTTAGACAAAACAATCTTCAAAAGAAAATTAAGGTGGAGGATTCATGTTTCCCAATTCCAAAACTTACTACAAAAGCAACAGTAATCAGATGGCATGGTACTGGCACAAAGACAGACAAATATATCTAAGGAATAGAACTAAATAGTGTCCAGAAATAAACCTTGCCATTTACAGTCAGTTGATTTTTGACAGAGTGCCAAAACAATTCAACGGTGAAAGAAGTCTTTTCAACAAATGGTGACGAGGCAACTTGATATCCACATACAAAAGAATGAAATTTTACTCCCACTTCACACTATATACAAAAACCAACTCCAAATGGATCAAAGACTAAATGTAAAACCTAAACTATAAAGCTTAGAAGAAAATACAGGTATACATCTTTGTGACCTTCGATTAGGAAATTGTTTCTTAGGTACCATGGTGAAAGCACAATAAAGAAAACAAAAGACAAATTGGGCTTCAAAATTAAAAACTTTTGTGCTTCAAAGGACACCATCCAGACAGTGAAGACAATTTACCAAATGGGAGAAAATATTTGCAAATCTTATCTCTGGTGAGAGACTTGTATTTAGAATATATAAAGAACCCTTACAATTCAGCAATAAAAAGACAAATCAATTAATAAATGGGCAAATGGATATGAATAGACATTTCTCCAAAGAAAACAGATGAATGGCCAATAAGCATGTGAAAAGATGCTTAACATCATCAATCACTGGGGAAATGCAAATCAAAACCACAATTAGAAACTACTTTATACCTCGAGGATGGTTAAAAGACAGACAATAACAAGTGTTGCTCAGGGTGTGGAGAAACTGGAACACTCATACGCTGCTGGTGGGAAGAAAAATGGTGCAGCCACTTTAGAAAACAATCATTTCATCAAGTAATTCTACTCTGAGGAGAAATGAAAACCTATATCCACACAAACACTTGTACATGAATGTTCACAGAAGCATTAATTCACAACAGCCAAAAACTGAAAACTAACCAAATGTTCATCAACTGATGAAGGGGTAAACAAAACGTGGCACATCCATATAATGGAATATTATTTGGCAATAAAAAGGAACAAAGTATTGATGTATGTTACAATATAGATGAACTTTGAAAAACTTATGCTAAATGAAAGAAGCCAGTCACAAAAGATCCATTTATTGTATGGTTCCATTTATGTGAAATGCCCAGAATAGGCAAATATATACGTACGGAAAATAAATTAGAGGTTATCTAGGGATCCAGGGGACAGGAGGGATAGAGAGCAATAGCTAAAGGGTAGGCGGTTTCTTTTTGGGGTAACAAAAATGTTCCCAAATTGATCTGAGTGGTGGTTGCACAACTCTGAAAGAACAAAGGTATATACAGGTATTTGCAGGGTAACTGGGAATTTTCTCTTTCAGATATTAAGATACATTACACAAAGTCACAGTAATAAAGACAGACTGGTGCTGGCACAGAAACAAATAGACCTAGCAACAGAGCTTATAAATGAACCCATATACGAATGGAAATAGGGTATGACACAGCTGGTTTCTCAAAGCAGTAGGAAAGCATGGGTTCTTTTTGTTTTTTTCTTTAGTAGACTATCGTGGGAAAACTTACCACATGGGGCAAAATAGCTGGATCCCTACCTCTCAGCATGTAGAAAGCAAACTCCATACTACAGACCTAAAGAGCAACACTAATAACAAAAACAAAAGACAACAACAAAAAAACAACTCCCCCAAAACCTACAAAAGACAAAACATTTGGTAGATTTAACATCATTCAAATAAAGGATTTCTTTTCAGTGAAAAACGTCTTGTGAAAGATTATTTCATCACCCAAAACTCTCAGTTAATATTTAAAATATAGGAAACTTTGGCAAACACAAGAAAAAAAACCATGTAACTCAAGAACAAATGGGCAAAAGGTATGAATAGGTAATTTACAGAAAGATAAATTCAAATGGCAAACAAGTATACAAAGAAAGGCTCAGCTTCACCAACTATCAGAGAAATGCAAGAAATGGTACTTTAAAACTATAAATAAAAAAACTAGAAAGCTGAGTAATATCAAGTACTGGTGAGAATGGGTCAAAATAGGAATCTTGGAAGTGGGGTGGGGCAGCCAGCAAAAAAAAAAAAAAAGAAGAAGAAGAAGAAAAGAAAATAGGAATCTTTGTGAACTGCCTGGTAAGCCATTTTGTTTATCAATGACTGAGAATCATTGACTGAGAATCAATGACTATTTACTCTTGGGTAAATAGTCCCAAGAAACATTTGCACAGGTCCTTAAAGTAATGTATACAAAGTTGCTCTCAGCAGCATTATTTGTGTCATAGCCGGAGAAGTAACACAAATTCCATCCCTGGGAAAATCAGTAAGTAAATGTGTTGCAGGCAGATAATGGAAAATGATGCAGAATCAGAAGCAATGACTTTGATGTCTAGAGCTTAAAAGAACATAGTTTTGGGAGAAAAGGAATAAACTGAGATTTATAATACCATTAACTACATTACAAAAACATCACATATCTTCAAGGACAAATACATATCTAAGGGTATGTATACCACAACTTATGCTTATGGAAGAGGAAACAGGGCTGGAGGTTGAAGGAAAAAAAACAATAAAAAGTAAAACGAGAGCAGGGCTTATGCTCATAGACTGATAATGTGCTATGAACTAGACTAGAAGTTGTGGAAAGCAACCATCGAATCTGCTTGCTTGCAACTGGACCTCTAGTGCCAAGTAGAGTACCTGATATAGCAGGGTTTCTAATATTTTTTGAATGAATGAGTTAGTAAATTAATAAGATGAACTGAACTCTCTGCACCTAAGAAGCTCCCACAAAGAAGGGGAAAAAAATCACTACACCTACATGTCAAAGAACGCAAAAAATATTTTGTCACTATTACTTAGGTTTTTCATATGGGGGCAAAACAGAAGCGGTCAAAAATATATGAACCCACAAGGGGGGAAGGTGGAAAAGCACTGCTAGTCACTAAAATCATTCAGTGCATTATGAAGTACAGAACAGGAACAGTCTTCCAGGGAGGAGGGAATCTTGCTCCTTTTGAAATCATTACACAAAATGAAAGGTCACCTCAATGTTAAACAGATGGCCCATTGTGAAAATTAAGGTTTTCCTTTTGGCAGAGGACTCTTCGGAGCCTCTTCACTTATAGCAGGAGGAATTTCTTAAAATTGCATGAAATAATAATTTTAAAAACTGCTTCTCCTGGTAACTTTTTCATGCTCGATAACAAGGGAAAAGGATGAACATCTGAGTTCTTTCTCAGCAAAACAGGGAGACTAATGTTAAAAAGTCCCTAAATAGAATGACCTACTATATCTCGTTCCTCTCTAACAGAAGAAATTACATGATTCTTGTCAATTTCTGATGTAATAACTATTTTCTGAAAATGTTTGCCTTCAATCTCCTTATAATAGTTTCTTGGTAATGCAGATCAACTCATATTACTACCATCTACAAAGGACAACTGATTCTTTTAAGGTTCAAGATTTTGTTGTACTGAACAGAATTAGTACTCAGTCTTTTAAAAGCAGGTTTAGAGAAAACATTTAAAAGAATGCTTATATCTTTTCTCCATTTTGTGTGATATGTTGACAACTATGTTCTAAATAATATCTATGCTGATTGAAAGTCTTATCCTATTTAGAGTATAAGTAGTACACTGTATATGATAAACCATTTAAATTTTCATATAGTAGATTTCATGTTAAGAATGACATTCTAAAATCCAAGACGAATTACTTTGAATTTGGCTTCATAAACTGAAGATAAATCTGGGGGTATAATATCATTCTATGCAATCTGTATAGCATTCGAAGTATAGCCATGTGAGTGTTAAGGTTTTTTAGAGAGCTATATGCATTACAGAGTTCAGTGCATACAGAGAAGCTGAATATTCACCTTGAAAGATTAAAATTTCCAGTAGCTGTAACTTAGAAAGAATGTGCTTAGTATGATGATGTTTTAACACATTTTCTATCTTACCTATGTATTCCTTATGCAGAAATGTAGCTTGTAAAACTCCTGCCTCTTTGAGGTAGGTTATGTTTTTCTTCTCTTACAGCATTACAGGAATCGGCAGCAGAGGCACTCCCATTGTCTCTGAGATCACAGGACTCAAAATTCGGGTATCTTTGCTAGGAAAACTCAACTCTGCTTGAAGCCACAAGCACAGCACAGACTGCATGAACTGTGCTACATGGAAATGGAAATATATAAATTTAGGGAAAGTTTTAAAAAAGTATTAGACTTTTTATATTTCAGATTGAAAGGAAAAATTTGGGTAAAACTATTTTTGTTCTTGAAAACGGAATCATGCCGGGTACACTTTTTAGGTAAAGTTACAATTTTTCAACACTAATATAAGATTATCTAAAATACTTAGAGAGTAAGAGGGCCAATGAGTCACTTGAAAACACCCTAAGAAACATGGGGATTTGTTGGTAAATTGAACGAATGCCTTACTAATTGTTAGTTTAGAAAAGTTTAGGTAAGTTTCTCAAATGGGAAAAGCTTACTGGGCTATGCCCAAATAAGATTTCTTTCCCACTGGTGAGAAGAGTTGGACAAAAAAAAAAGTTGAAGTAAAGATGGCAAGCATCTTCCAAAGACATCGAAATAGTCTCGGTCCTAGAGTAAGTTATGAACTTATTTTCCAGTAAAAAAAAAAAAAAAATGTTAGGCAGTAAGGATCAGAAGTGAGGAAATTAAATCTATGATGATATTGCAGAAGATGAAAATTAAGGCTGAAGAGCCTATAAGCTCTGCCAAGCAAACTATTTCGGGTCAGAAGTCCTATATATAGTTCAACGTAGTCCTTTCTATTTCTTTTGCTGTCCCTCAGTTTCTTTATATTACTAGACACTGCACTGTCCAATACAGGTGCTTCTACCTACATATGATTATTTAATTTAAATTAAATAAAATATATTCAGTTCTTCAGTCACACTAGCCGCATGTGGCTACCAAACTGTACAGCGCAGACTGAAGATTCCCTTTACAGCAGAAAGTCCTATCTGGCAGTGCTGAACCAGAACATCTGAAACCCAGACAATGCAGAACCAAAGGTTACACGGTTTACGTCCATAATAGCTAGCTTCAAATGCTGGAGCGCCTTCCTTCTTGGTCTTTCCATCAAAGTACATATAATTTTGAAAGTCTCTTCAGTTAAACATCAATAAAACACAGAACTAAATGACATCACTTATACAATACTGTTTCAGAAAACATTATCTTGACAAAAATAGTACAACACAGACTTATTTCTAATCCAATTCTAATGTAAAGGCCATTTTATTAAAAACAAGCAATGTAAATCGATTAGGCTATGTGCACGTTCTAATGCCTGGATTTGGTGTACCAAAGGGATTCATGTTCTTGAAAGAGTCCCTCCAAGCTGAAGTTGCAAGTAAACCATAAGAAAATGAAAAAACACTGAGATTATTAGATTATTATTTCTGAATGTGGCACCAACCAGTATCTAAATACTTATAATCCTGATGATACACTAGAGCAATGCCCTAACAAGTGAACCAAGTCTTCCTGATTAAGCAGTAGGACAGGTTGTAGATTTTTGCATAGGATAATACCACAGGTTCCCATAAAACTTTCGGTGACCTGGAAAATGCAATTAGCTCAGAACTTTCAAGGTCACACCTCTACCTGTTGCTGAGCATAAGCAATTAATAAACATGAACACACACATGTCCGCACCACCCACCTCCACATCATCAGCTCTTGGCACTTTTATTGTAAGACTCCAAACCATGCTTATCCTCAAAGCTCACAGAAAAGCTGTCATATTACATTGGTCTAGAAACATTACACAAATATATATTATTACCTACCATTTATAAGAAGTAAAATATGTTCCTGAGAACTTTTCAGGTGAATACATACTCAATACCTTTCACATTATATAACACCCATCCATACCACAATAAAATATAATCAAAGTAGTCATAAATTTCAGAAAACTTAAGGATTGATTATAAATCATTAATATAATCTTTTTGATAAAGAGGCTCATATTACTGGTTTGAATTTCTAAGATTTATAAAAAAGATTGCAAAACCACTTACAGGTCAACACAGCATATGAACAAGTACCCAATCTCCAATCAGCCATTCTTTAGCAAGTAGTAAATACAATAAGCTGTTCTAATCAAGTAAAAAAAAAAAAAACTGTACCAAACAACAACAAAGCTTTTGTTTTCAGTCAGCTGAAATTGCTGTAAAACATATTAGAGGTAGAGTTAAAAGGCAGAAATATAAACGGTCATTAACACTGCCACTGCATTAAAGTAACTGATTAAACAAGGGACACAATTGGGATTTGATATATTTAAAAAAAATAATATTGCAATTATGAAAGTATTAAAAAAACATGGTTTAAAAAATTCAAACCACATAGAAGGTTACAAAATTTAAAAAAAAAGTATCCTTATCAGGCTAAAATAAGGGGTTAAAAGTCAATTTAAGAATTTAGTTCTCTAGAAACTCCCCTCAACTGAAAAGACTAGAGGTTTACGCTGGAAGAACCTTTTCTGAGGAATCAGACTTACCTGTAAGATCTTAAACAATACTGACACAGGAGGTTACACAGAAAAGCTAAGCGAATAGGAAGGATGTGTGTGACAGTGATGGGAGAGATCCTCTTCCACAAGTGGGATGTCAACAAGTAAGCAGCAGCAATATTGTTATCTAGAGACACAGAGGTGAAACACCAAAAGAATTATTTAAAAAGCAAATGCTCCTGGGAAGGGATCGATCATAGAGATGGGGGCCAAGGCTTGCAAATTTTTGTAACAAACTTTGTGGAATTATTTGGCTTCCTAACCATGTGCATGTATGAAACTGATAAAAATAAAAACTTCAGATTTCTTCAGCATCTCTACCAACTCAAACCTCAGTCTCACTAGCCAGAAATTACAACTTTGGGTCATTTGTTTTTAATTCTTCTAGTGTTTAGTACTGCATTCATATATTTATCCATTGTTTCTTACAGTGTACCCTTATTATGAAAGATTAAGAGAGTCTAATTTCCCCCTTCTCTGTTCATTCTGATTTGTTATTTTTAGTTTTTATTGGTTACTACTTTAAGCATTATAGTTGAATCTCTATTTCTTGTTCTAGCAACTTTACTGGCTCTCCCGTGTAATCATATCCTGTTATTGTTGACTGTATTACTTTCACATTAAGTTTTGCAGTTTATTACCTATAAAGTTTTTGTTTGATCTACAGGTTGATTTTTAAAATTGGATATAAAAATTATTTACAGTATTATTGACTGTCCACCCAAGCAGCATGATAAAACCTAGAGAATGAGTAATTTTATGCCACTAAATTCCAAGTGTCAGTCTTTTATACTCTAATTGCTCAAACATAAGGGACATTTTATTAATAGTTTGCTTCATATTTAGACTTCCTGAAGAACTTTAATTTTTCTCGAGTTTTTGCTTTTTCATTATATTTAACATATTCCAACTTATTCTTACAATTTGTTCAACTGAATCTATGTTATTTTTAAAGACATTCTTAGACCCCAGTGAGTTTTGTTTTAATCTGAAACAATTACGTTCTGGGCTAGTTCATAGCCCAGCTGTCTACCTACCTACTTAGTATTTCTTTTCATTATATTCGTCTGTTGTTTCTTAATATCAGGTTTACCTTTTTTGAGATTTTTTTCTGTTTGATTTTGCTGGAATATGTCTCCTAAGCACTCTGCCCTGTCTCCTCCCCAGGGGCCGGGGGAAGTAAACCACATTTTAATGCACACTTTCAAAAAGCTCTTACTTTGATTTCATACTTGGCAAACTAGGCCTGCTTCAGAATTATGGTTGTTTTTAAAAAATTCTCCTTAAAATATAAATCATTGGTCCACACCTTCTAACATCCAATGTTGATACAGATTTTATTTTCTAAAAGTGATTCTCATCTCTCCCCCGCAAAACATTTATGAGATTTTCCTATATCCTTCACTCTAAAATTTCATGAGATTATTATCTAAATTGTGTGGGGATTTTTTGGTGAGGCAAAGTCTCACTCCATTGCCCTAGGTAGAGTGCACTGGCTTCATCACAGCTCGCCGCAACCTCAAACTCCTAGGCTAGAGTGATTCTCCTGCCTCAACCTCCGGGGTAGCTGGGGACAACAGGCTACAGGCAGGTGCCACATGCCTGGCTAATGTTTCCATTTTTTGGTAGAGACAGGGTTTCAATTCTTGCTCAGGCTGGTCAGGAACTCCTAACCTCAAGTGATCCTCCCACCTCGGCCTACCAGAGTGCTAGGATTACTGGTGTGAACCATCCGCCTGGCCCTGTGTTATTGTTCATACATTTTGTTTCACGCTTAATGGGTCATTTTCATTTAAAGCCCTTAGACTTTCTTCAGCTCAGAAGATTTTTCTTCTATTTCTTTATTTCCTCTCTACTTTCTTCTCTGTTCCACCTGGAATTCCTATTTAGGAATCCTGGGACTATCCACTATACCTATAAAGTCTTCTCTTTTTTCCTACCTCTTTTAACTCTATATCCTAGAAAAATTTCCTCTAGTTCATCTTACAGATAGATCACTTTAGTATTCTAGGGGTAAAATCAATTTTTTAGTCTTATAGTTTTCTAATTATGGAAATAAATTTTAACATTAAAACATCTGTTCCCACTGTATGGACACAATATCCTCAAGTTTCTCTTAAAAAATTAAAATTTTTTTCTTATCTTTGTGTTGTTTAGGTAATATTTATTTCTTCTTTTGTTCATCTTCAGTTTTATTGCTTTTGGATTGCTTCTTCATTGATTATTCACATAAAGACCAAAACTGAGTTTCCTTTATATTTGTGCAAGCCTGTGGAGACCCAGAAAGCTTACAGTCTCTCAATAGGAGGACTGATTGGTTGCTGGCTTGGGACTCCCATAACTGCTGTAATAAAGAAGATTTTGGGTATAGAGTGCTTTAGTCAGTTTCAGACTCTCTCACAAACACACTCTCCCCTGCCTATGGGGCAAACAAGTATGTTTTATTTACCATCTTCAATGGGATTAGAAGATACTTTACAAATATTCAAGAACAAAGCAGAGCTTTAACTATTTGGTACAGTAACACAACCAGGGATTCTACCCAGTAAATTCTTTCAGTGAGATGGTGATAAAGCCTCTCTGCACAGCATAATAATACAGTGTAATCCAAAAACCACTGGGCTAAGAAGCGTGAAAGCCATGGCTTTCAGTTCTAGTTTTACTAGAAAAAAGCTGGTGACTTTAGGAAAGTCAATCTCTTTATACCTTCTTTCCCCTTTTTCTATGAAATGAGAAGTTTGAATAAGGAGGTTTCTTCTAAGTCTAAAACTTTGTGAATGAGATGTTTTCTTCTCATAAGCTTCAGATTCAATCTTCCACAGTACGTAAAAGAATAAAGAAATTTATAATTTGCAAACTTCGGATTTTCAAAATTCTCCCACCACTAAAAACAAAGCACCTAAATAAGCATATTATTTACCAAGTTACACTTAATATAAAATTTATAAATATGTTTATATTTAGCAAGTTATTAATAATTTATGGAGGGGCAGGCAGGTGATGAGGTTCATGAGGGGATAAGAGAGGTTCCCATTTCCCACAGCTGTTTTCCAAAACAAGTGATTTCTGTATCTTCTGGTCACTATAGGGAAAAAATACTTTGTTTTATAAATTGTGGCAAAATAATCATGACGTAAAATTTACCATTTTAAGTGTATAGTTCTGTGGTATTAAGTACATTTACGTTGTTGTACACTATTCACTACCAGCCTTCTCCAGAACTTTTTCATCCTCCCCAACTGAAACTCTATACCCATTAAACAATAACTCTTCATTCTCTTCTGCCCCCAACTCCTGGCATCCACCATTCTTATTGCCTCTATGAACTTGACTACTCTAAGTACCTCACATAAGTGGAATCAGACAATATTTGTCCTTTTGTGTGACCAACTTACTTCATTTATTTTTAGTCTTTTTTTTTTTTTTTTGAGACAGAGTCTTGCTCTGTCGCCCTGGGTAGAGTGCAGTTGTGTCACTGTAGCTCACTGCAACCTCAAACTCCTGGGCTCCAGTGATCCTCTTGTCACACAGCCTTCCAAGCACCTAGACTACAGATAGGCACGTGCCACGACGCCTGGCTAATTTTTCTATTTTTAATAGAGACAGTGAGTGTCTCACTGTTGCTTCAGGCTGGTCTTGAACTCCTGAGCTCAATCCTCCTGCCTTGGCCTCCCAGAATGCTAGGATTACAGGCGGCCACCGTACCCAGCCCTCTTCTTCTTTTTTAAGTCTGAATAATATTCCTTTTTTCCCCTCCCACCAGGAGGACCTAGGGAAGGGCTGGATGATATTCTGGAGAGACAGTGCGTGTCCTGCGTGTGCGTGTGCGTGTGTGAATGGAAAAACACCAAAACAATTCTGCAGCAGACACCAGCTGGGTGTCCTCCAACCCAGTTAGTGTCACATGCCACAGGTTGAGGGCTCAGTCCCACAAGAATGCTCCCCACTTCTGATGCTAATTGAAAGTCTCAGATTGTTTTACTTGTGCTTCTAACCCACTGGCTGTAAACAGGGGTTCCCACGACCCTCTCCTTGAGTTCTACTAATTTGCCAGAGAGGCTCAGAGACTCAGAGAAACATGTTTACAGGATATTACAAAGGATACAGATGAAGAGATGCATAGGGCAAGGCATGTGGGAAGGGGGTGCCACCCTCCAGGAACCTCCGTATGTTTAACTATCCCGAAGCTCCCCAGTTGTTTGGATTCTTATGGAAGCTTCACTAAGAAGGCAATGGTCGGTTAGATCAATGGCCATCGGTGATCGGCTTAACATAATGCTCCTCTCCCCACCACCCAGAGGTTGGAGGGTGGGACTGAGAGCCCCAACTCTTTAATCCTGCCTGGGTGTTTCCAGGTGACCAACCCCCATCCTGTAACTACTGAGGGGCTGTTAGCCATCAGTCAACTCATTAGCATACAACGAGACCTCACTTTGGAGAGTGGAAGGCTTTTAGGAGTTGTAGGCCAGGAACCGGACATGAAGACTAAACATGTAGTTCATAATAGCACCATATGCCACATTTTGCTTGTCATAATGCTATGAATATGGTAAACAAATATTTGTTCCAGCCCCTGCTTTCATTTTTCTTGGGAGGAAACAATGTTTTGAAAATATAAAAATATTTTTAGTTTTACTTTAATGTAAATTTCTTCTTTTTTAAAGACAAAATTTTGCTCTGCTGCCCAAGCTGGAGTACAGTGGCGCTGTCGTAGCTCACTGCAACCTCTAACTCCTGGGCCCAACCGATCCTCCCACCTCAGCCTCCTGAGTAGCTGGGATTATAGATGTGAGCCACCCTGCTCAGCTAATATAGATTTATTTTGTTTGAATTACTTCTTATTTTTCAATAATTAAAAACAAAATGAAGGGACACTGTATCTAAACAACTTGTATATACATATAAAATAAAACTGAATACTTCTAAGTAAAATTTAATTCTGAATTAAAGATACTTTAAATTTTAATATATTGAACATTAATTCTGTACGTTTTTAAAAGATACATTCTAGGCCGGGCGCGGTGGCTCACGCCTGTAATCCTAGCTCTCTGGGAGGCCGAGGCGGGCGGATCGTTCTGAGCTCAGGAGTTCGAGACCAGCCTGAGCAAGAGCGAGACCCCGTCTCTACTAAAAATAGAAAGAAATTAATCAGACAACTAAAAATATATAGAAAAAATTAGCCGGGCATGGTGGCGCATGCCTGT